>CM065053.1:106943963-106976463 GCA_032883995.1 Coronaproctus castanopsis | reverse complement strand
TCGATCTTTATTCCGCATTCACCGCTGAATATGTGAGGTGTCCTTTAATAAAAGGTTACACCTCTCCTACTACTACTTGCGTCAGCTTTAAACATATTCTGAGCAGGAATCAGGATACTGAAATTAGTGTCTAGTTTGGTTTCGGATAATTTTACAGCATCAATACATTTAGTACGCATAAAATGATAAACATCAATACATTTAGTACGCATAAAATGATAAAGCTTTTCAATTGATAAATTACAATTTCAAGAAACAAGTTTAATTCCTAGGATGGACGACTAATTAATGATATTTTCAACGATTTCCTGTAGTTATTTTTGACATTAAAGATGTGACTTAAATTATACAAGGGAAAAGTCACTGTTAGTGATGGGATCTGAGGTTACAATATGGAGATCTTCGTCCATTGTTTAGAACATATACGACTTGTTTCTGGTTCCGAGGTACGAAGTAAGTGATGGATCATAGGAGCTGAAACAAGTGGACGCCACAATCTTGCATAGCGAAGACGGCTTAAGAAGAAGAAGAATATATTTCGGAAATAAATAGGAGTGGGAATCATCGAAAATTAAAAAGTGCTTTAAAAGTTATTTGCGGAATAGCAAAATAGTGTTTTGTGTTACAATGAATTACGGAAAGGAACAGAATATAAACTTTGGAAATCCGTTGAAAAATAATTTAACCGCAATTCTATTAATTATGTACATATACAAATGTTATTAAAGTATGGTAAGGTATTTGCGTTTGCTAATGATTTAGTAAGAATGACTATAAGAACTGCAGAGATAAATATGAAAAATGATTTACTTCGTATTAAACAAATTTGTAAATAATCCGACAATAAATTCGTCAAAAACAAAATGTACGATATATAATAAATGGGCATGCGTAAAATGTGAAAAAAATGAAATTGATACATTCGTATAAACATTTAGAAACAAGAATAGGCATTTAAGATAGAGCGTGCATATGGAATATACATCAGAACAGACTAAATGCAATTTATATAACTATGTTGGAAAGGATACATCAAAATAGTGTATTACATTTGAAAGATAACAGAAAAAAAAGTGCGCCCTGAGAAAGCAAATCGATAAAGTACTAAACACACATATAAAAAGAAGTTAATTCGTTAGACGTGAAAATATGTTGTATATCAAACGCATATTTGAGGACGAAGCGGTTCGATATGCAGAGGATCGAAAAATATGGCGGGTACACATATGTAGAATCAAGGTTTCATAATCCCACGATGCTCGGATCGAGCTTAGGATGAAGAAGAAAAGTTGAAGACGATTACAGTTCTGAAAATGCAAACGTAAATATAAGTGCAGAACAAAAGTGTTCTGTGAGAAATTAAATTAATGCCAGTTGAAAACTTCAAATGTATACACGTATATGAGAAACACAATAGTACACGATGGGTGAATTGAAAATAAGTAACGTGTAGATATAATTTTTGTTCTAAGAAAACATTTATCGATAGGCAAATTTTTTTGCGAACAGTGTATATATATATATATATATATATATATATATATATATATATATATATATATATGTGTGTGTATATATGTATATATATATATATATATCAGCTATATACCCACAACAAAGTCTTCACGTCGCATAACAGGCATAAGTATAAAAGTGGAATCTGAGGCAGCAGACACTGAACACTGATTAAGCGAGTTCACATAGAAGAAGAAGATGTATACACGAAATCAGGCATATTTTCAAATCCACATTTTAAATATTTAAATACACGATATAAAATTAATAACAGAAATATAATTATAATGAAATAATTATAATAATCAAATCAAATCAAAATAATAATAACGACAAAAATTATATATATAGTAATAATAATAAAAATAATAGCGATAATATGAATATTGTCGAGAAAAATCAAAATACCTCAACGCATTAGCGAACCATATTTACTATCTAAGGTATTGGATGCGATTTACAGAGATTATTGTTTTCACGTGGAGAAAATAATCACACCTATTTACCACCGACTCTGTTATAATCGAAATCATCCACTATACACACCTCGCAGCTATTAAAACACGCACGTGTGTTTGACTTCCTCCTTAACTATATACGTATACATGTATATATAATATATTATTATATCCACATATATATTCTACGCATATATATTTTTAATACATATCATAAATATATATATATGTATATTTATATGTGCATAAATAACTGAGGTAAATAAAAGTACATAATTGTGTAAGGAGAAAATGCGCGGTTGAATTTTAAAACGGGTGTAATTGCTTCTGAAGACGACAACTTTTGAAGATAATCCTCGGAAAAACCAGTTGAGTCACCGTTGTCGATTGATTGTAGGCAATTAAATTAAACTCATTTAATCTTCCTGCGTCCATTTATTATCATTATCAATGTTTTTATTATTTTTATTGTTACTAGCCTACTTAATTCGCTTACCGCAACTTTAATAATTCCAACCACTGCATATCAACCTAAGAGTTTAAAAGGCGCTAATATATAAATCATCTCCATTCTATCCATTTCTGTCTCTCATAGAGACCGTAAACATTTGTACAACTAGTTCGGTAAACACGAAGAAACCAACAATTCGTCAGCCATTAAAATGCGAAACGCGTACAGATCAACGCGTTCAACCGATTGAAATTCGAATTAAACATCTCAATTACCAGCTGGTTTTAATTACGACCGTCAGTAAATAATATCACCATCACAGACACGTCGTACAGCAAAACGAATCCAAGGAAAACCGCTGTTCGCCGAGACAGTTGTCGAAAAATTTTCTAACAAGGATCTAAGTGAAACAATTACGTCTAGGAGAAAATAAGAATAATGGAAACAGTAATAGTAATGAATAATAATAATAACAATGATAAGTTTGCGTGCAACACCGTAAACAGACAGTATGCTACCGCAGAGAGATAGATAGATAGATATGTATAGATAGAAAGAGATTGATACAGAGCAGGAATTAAAGTGAAATGACGATTTGATAAGTGGAGGCCTAAAATGAATGCGCTTAAATCGCGGTGCAGGTCATTTTCCAAATCGTAAATAGTACCGAAGATCCGTTTTCATAATAATAAAATTACTTAAAAATCCAAAACTTAATATTCCAGCTCCATAGAATCAAAATGATGCTCCAACGACCGCATTAGTAAATAATTCACCAGGCTGAAGAGAATTGTTTTAATATTTAATTATATTACAATCGGAAATTACTCATCCTCGAGCGACGTTTCTTTATTTTCCTTCATCACGCTCGTCTTCAATTTCTTGATATCTTCTCTTTCCTCAATCGTGTCCACATTTTCGTTTTATTTCGAGATAAAGACAGATATAGGATTGAAAAAAAAAATGATAAACAAAATTGATCGATTAGTTACGGAAATGTACCATATATATATATATACATATAAAAACTCGTATATTTTTGTAACACATCCATCAATTTTTCTCGCCATTTTCGTAACTGGATGCTGTTAGCCGATGATTTTTGTCAACCGGAAGGCTGATGAAGAATAGGTTAAACAACTATTATTGAGAAAACCGATACAGGGTGAATCCTTTTTACTATAAGAAATATTTGCCTCTGAGTGGATTGACAAATATTATCTATCATATATATATATATATATATATATATATATATATATATATATATATATATATATGTAAATACTAAGTGGTTGATCAAAATAAATTACGATTTAGTATAAATACATCCAAATTACCAGCTGAAAAAATTAATCTCTATTATCAACACGAACGGCTGCACACTTGCCCGTGCACACATATAATTAAATTTATTTCATATTTTAAATAAAAAAAAATAAGTATTCTTCTCTTGGGCACATGATGATTATGGATTTTACTTATTTATTGGAACGAAATTTTTAAAAAATATAGTGCATACATAGCCACCAATCAACAACTTTCCTTGCTTTCCTATTATCCTAACAGAAATCCGACACACTTTATCTCGTAATAAAAGATTCTCCCCCGGTATTGATGATGTTACTTTTCAAATATTAAATCATTTGCCAACTTCTGCCATTCATATTCTATTAAATTGTTTCAATTATTTTTTAAATTCTGCTTTATTTCCAGAGCAATGTTCAGAATTCCATCACCATTTCCGTAAAAAATATATCTCATTCCCTGATTCATCACATTACCGCCCCATATCACTCGCGTCTTGCCGAAGGAAAATTTTTGAAAAGATTCTTATAAACAGAATAACCTGATGTTTGGAAAATCATCGTCTATTTCCATCTGGAATGTACGGCTTCCGTAGTAATCACAGCTCTTTGAACTGCGTGGCGCATTTAATGGAATTCTTCATTTCTAAGAAGTACTTAATAACTTGCTTTTTTGGGCATAAATAAAGCTATTGATAATTCTCTTACGAACTACAATATCTCATCCCCATTCAAACAAGTATTGTGTAACTTCTTCACCAAACGACAGCTTACATTCTTTCATTCTAATATGTAACCAACAACTCGCATGGTGTACTTAACTATGCCCCAAGGGTCGGTTCTCATTCCCGTTTTGTTTAATATAGTATTGTTTCAACTTCTCAATATGTTTCTTCCAGATACAGTGAGTATTTTAACAATGTATGTTATGCTCGATAATCTAAAGATGCTATCCAAACTCTTAATACATCGCTTACATCCGTAATCCAGGTATTGTCTGAATTAGGCCTTACAATATCGCGCAACAAATGTGCTTCAGTAATATTTTCATGTAGAACCATCAATACCGACTCATGTGGACTTAAGTATACTAACAATTTCATACCCTTTGTATGATTACTTAGGATTTATACTTGGAAATTGCATACGGAAGAAGAAGTATATACTAATGCTTTTAAAAGAATAAGTCTTCTAAAAGCGCTGAGTCACACTCTAACTTTACTACTTTTGTATAAACATTTCGTACATTCTATTCTCGACTATGGTAGTTTTATTTTCGGGAATGCTTCTAATCATTGTCTTTCTAGTTTAGATCAAATTCAAAACGAGTGTTTACGCAGGTGTTTAGGAGCACTTCTATAGCGGTACGCTATAACTACTCTCGAGATTGAGGAAAAGGTTCCCTCTTTCCTCTGAAAGTGTTCATTCATATATTTGTTTAATTTATATTTTAAAAAATTTTCACGACTGGCGGTTGTCTATACTTCGACGTTCTTTGTTATGTCATTCCTCTTTTCATCGTTCCAGGTGCAATCCCATCATATCCTTCTTCCTTCAAAACAATTCCTTTCGAGTATAATACTGTTAGTCTCAATATCAAAACTGTTTTCTTCATTCAAGAATAACGTTTCCCCACTAACAGCCGATTATAATTTTCACACCTTGGTTAATAGAAACTATCCTAACTCTCTCCTAATTTTCACGGATGGCTTGAAATGCGCCTTTTCAGTCAAGAGGTGCATTTGTAATGCTCGCTCTCAACATCTTAAAGAAATTTACGCTTATTAGAATATGTTCCATTTTTACTGCAGTGCCCCTCAACCGGGTCCGAAAATCGAAAATAAGCGCTGACAGAAATGACCATATTATTTTCCATTTTCGGACCCGGTTGAGGGGCATCTTAGGCGGCTAGAACGTGTTCTCGCCGTCCTAGGTAATGCCCCGATCGTCATAGGTGTCGATCTCAATGCGAGGTCGTCTCTCTGGGGTTCGGGCGATACGAATGCCAGGGGTCGCCTAATAGAAAGCTTCGTGGCTGCGCACAGGCTGTTCCCACTAAACACGGCAGGTTGTGCACCGACGTTCTCCAGTGCGTCCGGTCAATCCGTCATCGACGCGACTTTTGTAAGCCGTTCGTTGATTCGGGAAGCGTGGGATTGGAGGGTGCATTCGTTCGACGTGTTTCACAAAACTCCGATCTTGGAAAGCGTTCGTCAGACCCGCCAATTGGCGTGATCCGTTCGGCGCCGCAAGTCGGGTTTTGCGCGGCAAAAATATTCGCTGCAAGGTCTTAAATGCTTTGTTGGATGACAGCGGGTCGGAAATAACGACGCTCGAGGAGAATCTTACTCGCTTGCTGCATTCGCTCGTTCCGGACTGTTCACCTGAGATTTCGGGAACATGTCCGGGAGGGCGGGATGTTAGCGGCGAAATAGCTCCGAGTCGTTATCCGACTGCTGCTGATCTTGGTAGTAGTCCGGGCTCTCCCGTGGGTGTCCGGGCTGCAGAAGTCACTGCGGAAGAGGTCTCCTGTTGTATTAAAAGGATTAAAAACAGGAAGGCTTGCGGAATTGACGGGATTCCCCCCGAGGTCTTGAAAGCTGTCTACTCTCAAGAACCCCGCATTCTCACGTGCCTGTTTCAGGCGTGCCTAGATGGGAGGACGGTGCCGATGGCTTGGAAGCGGGCGATAATAGTGCCAATACTAAAGTCGCCCTCCTACAGGCCGATTAGCCTACTTTCTTGCGTCGGAAAGTTGTTCGAGAGGGTACTCGTGTCTCGACTAGAGCTCGAGTTATCCGATCGTTCATGGCTGTCGCCTGCCCAGTTTGGGTATACTCGCGGTGTCTCTTCGGAGTCCGCGGTTATGTCCTTGCTTGAGTGGGTACAGTCCCGGCGTGAGAAGTATGTAGTGGGAATCTTCCTTGATATCACGGGCGCTTTTGACCGGATGTCCTGGATGAAAGTTCTCGGTGAGCTACACGCGGCCCAAGTCTCCAGTTATTTAATTGAAATGCTGGAAGACTATTTCCGGGGGAGAATTGCGGTCCTTAAGGCTTCCACAACTTCGATTGAGAAGACCTTAACTCAGGGCTGCCCCCAGGGAAGCGTCGTAGGACCCATCCTTTGGCGAGTTTTTATTAACCCGCTCCTCAAGGCAACTTGGCCAGAGGAGACAAAAGTGATAGCGTATGCTGACGACGTAGCCGTCCTCGTTGCCGGTGACAGTCGAAAGCGTTTGGAGCTACTACGGAGATTTTATCGACATGGGCCGACCGCTCAGGCATGGTCTTCTCTGCCGACAAAACGACGTATATGACCCTTAAAGGGAAATTAGAACGTCAGCCGGCAGTAAGATTAGGGAATAAACCTTTACGCTGGGCAACGTCTACGAAGTACCTGGGGATTACGCTGGATTCTAGCGGAAGCTTCTCGGGTCACTTACGGGACGTTGTCGCGAAAGCAATATCAGCGTACCACGGTATAGCCCGAGTAGCACGGGCTGAGTGGGGGATCCCGCACGCTCCGGCGAAGCTTTTGTACAAAGCGATAGTTATACCGTTGACCTCGTACGAAGCGCACAAAGGCCAGCCCTTATCGCAATGACCCGAGCGTACCGAACAGCCCGAAGGTTGCTTTGATCTACTGTCGCGCTGTAATGTTCGCATTAAGGTACAATGCTCGGGTTACCTGGGAGAGGGAAGTATTCTGCGCGCTCGATGATTTATCGTCGGCGAGTATGGATATAACCCTCGACGATCGGGACAGGGTAACGGCTCGCGGACCGAGAGCAATTAGTAGCTTGGTGTGCGCGTCGATAATAAGTAAACGCATGCACGCTGAGTTTGCTAGCGGAGGCGTCTTTACAAAGGGCCGCAAAATAAGCAGGTCCCTGCGTAACAAAGTATACGACGTCGCTCTCGCGAGATGGCAAAGGGCTTGGATGGAATATGACGGTGCCGTCAAGTCCCTACTGCCTGAGGTGGTCGACCGGAAAACATGCGAATGGTTTGTGTTTACTGCAAGACATTCCATTTAACCGGACATACCTTCTAATCCGTGATTCTACAATATTAAAGTTGAAACGATCAAATTGCGGAGTTTTATTATTACCATTTATCTACATAAGTTGAAACGTGTTGTTTCTCCCAACTACTTACATCCTACGGATACCCATTTAGTGGCCGATGCGGACTATGTTATCCTCGAAAGTTCCCATTATATTAATTTTTGTGTTGCTTTTTATCAAGCTCTTCATAGTCTTAACGTTCGATTAGCTCATTAAAAAGGTCGCGTATTATGTTCATATATTTTAGATTCTGCTATTTAAGAATATAAAAATCAGCCCCTGTATCCGAATAAAAGCGTATTACGTCCTTACCTATCACTGGGAACTTAACTACGCTTGCGAAATAATTAACGCAAATTGACGTGCTTGAAATGTGGCGCTATCTATCGCAAGAAAACATCTTGACTTACGATTTTATAGTAAAACGCTAATTAAAAGAAGGAAAACCCAGAAAATTATAGATTATCGCCCTTACCGCTATCTGAATTATCAGAAAAGCTACAAATCAATAATACGCGACGCAATAGGTTATGAAATAAATTTTCGAAATGAATAAAACACTCGTATCAAGTTTAAAAATCGTAGATTATAAAAATGTAAAAATTAATAAAACTTTAAAATTAACAAAGATTATACGAAAATAAACGATTAAAACTTCCATTCGTGCGTGTATATAAATTTGCAAATAAATTATATTTCTCGTCTAATATAGTTAGAAAAATGTTTGAAAAATATTAATTACCGTGTACGAGATTTTAGTCTGCGCTACGTTCAAAGCAAATTCGAAAAACACAACGAACTAAAATATAACGTGTGAATTAACTAAAAATTAACCTATCTAGTAATAATATCGAAAAACAAAAAACGATTATTACGAACAAACCCCCCCCCCAAAAAAAAAAAACCTCACATATTAAAATATAAATTGAAATTAAATCACACGTGATAAATAACAAACTTAAATAAATTCTAACACTCTTTACGTTACACTATATGACGTGTACATTACGTAACGACGAAAGTAATCGTCATCTATCGATAATCAAGATTTTAGCGATAGCGTATCGCCGTCGACAAAATTGTTAACCACTTATGAGTGCTGAAATAGAATTTGTCAAATATATATATATATATATCCTTTACGAAACGATGACATTAGGCCAGTATTGCTGACATTAGGCCAGTATTGCTTAAAATTAAAGTCTATACTCCATGAATATGATATCGATCAATTCAAATTCAAATTTTCAATTTTATATCTTCCCTTTGAAAATACTAAAATAAAATATTGAAAAAAAGCATAAAATTACTTTCGCATTTATCAGACGTAATTTAAAATCGCCAATGTCAATCGTGAACGAAAAAAACAATAATTTTTCCTAGAAAAGAAATGACCTCATAAGTTCCGACTATTCGAAATCATGTTAAAGTTAACGAAATCTAAACATTAATATTTATTGAATGCGTGTACGTGTGAATTACCCACATATTTCAACTTTCACCTCGGTATGAATTTTCCAGCCACATCTGAACTGTCCGGAGATTAGATTAAAAATTGCTTCTTTAACATCCTTTACTTCCCGTTGGTGCTTTATATATTTATATATATATATACATATAATATATACAATACATATTATATATACATATATACATGCTATGCAACATGCATTTGTGAATGTGAATGCACGTAACCTAATAAATAATTTCACTTCTTCAGGATGACCACGTTATTGCCACTGAAGTTTATATTATAGGTTTGTGCCACCTTCTTTTTCTCATTTTATTATAGCACGGACAATATCACATATATAACGACGAAATATTTTATACTTGTACATCATATATGTATATATATATATATATATTTTGTGTATGTTTGTGTAAGTAGCTCTTTTTATCGTAACGCCTAGTCGAAGTATTTTACAACCATGATCGATTTTTAAACCACGGATTTTTCACCTATACGTGTATATATATATATATATATATATATATATATATGTGTTCCCAAAGAGCAACGCACCATCCTAGACTTATATTGTTCGCCCTCGATTATCACACCATTTTTCATAGCTATGCTAATCAAGTAACGCCTTTACATACAACATCAAAATAACACACTAGCGCAAGAAAAAATATATACATCACTTGTACTAGTAATAGTAAGTTTAATCGACTGCACCGCTCGCTATTACTATTATTAATACTACCACTACTGTAACAGAATAGGGGCGTACTATGGTCGCGACTTGTGCACAATTTTTGACTGTGTATAACGTCACGGGAAAAATTATCTAAATTTATAACTTAATAAGGTTACTCATCTGCATATGTAATCGACTACTTTATTATATTATGCGATATTAATGTATTACACTATTCTGTAGTATATTATGGGTAGTCTCACATATTATTGGCCGGACGTTTTGATTTATATATCTCGGCAATTAGCGTCTGGGCAAAGAACTTGTTCGAAATACACACACACATATATATATGTATATCCGAGAATAATGAGAAAAGAAATGCGTGAGATTGTAACATTACGCAGATAGAAAATAACAAAACAGGAAATACTGTTTGATTTAAGAAGTTAAAATAAAGTAAATATATATATATATATATATATATATATATATATATATATATATATATATATATATATATATCCATATGAAATAAGTTATAGTTTTCAAGTTACGAATTTTATTTCATAACGGAAATAAATAATTTGTATATATAAATATACGTATCGTTTATCCACTACTTTTTCCAGTATGGAGTACCATCCACTCAATGCGCCATCGTGAGTCGACTAAGTATCTGATTTAGCTGAAGTTCACTCCTGTCTTCAGCTCGTTTTTTCTTTCCTGTCATGACTAAAGATATTTTTTCCGAACATTGTTGGCCATTTGTAATTGTACATTACCATCTTTTACGTAGGGCTAGCTCCCCCTTCTTGTTGTTCATTTCACAATTTTTTAATATTTGACCCAGAAGTTTTTGTTCAGCCATCACGTTCATCCAGCAGTGAACCTTAGAATAGATTTTTTTGTATATATATATATATATATGTTTGTGTGTGTTAAGCTGCCCATATCGGTTCAACAAACGTATACGCGCACAAATGGGCTTTCATATAATTAGTACCTTGACCTTGAATGCTAGATCACGTTGTACGTAAAAATAACACGCACAACGCGTGTGCCACAATTCTGATGAATTATGATCACGATATACGGATATTATAAATGTATCTGATATCTGAGATAAGCTCCAGACTAAATTTAATAGCGCTTACATCTGCTCGAGGACAATGGATAGTTGAAAAATTACATATTTATGGATAATTATTTCTACATTACTTATCTGATTCATTTATTTCGCTTTCTATATACAACATCTGTTCATCTGCCAACGCAGATACCATGTGTGTATCTGTGCGCTGCGAACATTGGACTTTGTTATGTTCAAATTCGGTGATATATTATTTTCAATCGGAGATTTGACGAAGTATAAAAATGGTAATTTCAAAATTACGGCATTACGTTAGGAAATAACGAGTATCGTATTGCGATAAATTAACGTAGAAATAATTGAACAGCCTGATAAATCGACCGATTTTTAAAGTCGATAAAGTTAAAAAAGAAACGTCAAGTTTCGGAATTACCGTATTAAATGTCACCGATGTACTTTGAAAACGGTTATATTCGTAAATATGATTGTCGATAATCGCTTATATATATTCTATACATGTGTGTTATATATATATATATGAATGATATACTCATATGTGTTTGTTGTTAGAGCATCAAAGGTTATTTTATTATATCATGACAGCTTTCCGTGCAACATCAAAATTACTATTTCGCGCTTTGTCGAGCACGAAATTGATGGGATTAAAATTATGACCGAAGAGCTCGGATGTAAGTACAAAATCGAGATTCGATAAATAGATAAGTTGAATTAAAAAATTCCTCGTCACTAGGACGAGTTTCCACCGATATTCGTTACCGGTGTGTTCAATCCGAAAAAAGGAACAAGGTGTTAGCCCTGTCGACGTGATCTACGTTGAAAATCCTTTTGAATCGAAATCTTATAATTACGTTTATAATTCAAGTATATTAAAGGTAACCAATATGGGTTTATCTACATGTGTATGTTTTTTTCGAATACGTATATATATATATATATATATATATATATTCTTAAAAAATATACGACCTTTTTATCATCTTATTTTTCCCACATTTCGTATGCCATACGTGTGCGAACCAAAAATAAAATGATGGAATTTGTAAAAACAGAAAACAGCAATATATATTATATATATAATGTATACGATGTATATATATATATATATATTTGTGCACGTTAGTTATTTAGAGGTGAATAAAAAAAAATACAAACAATTTTGAACATTGATTTATTAAAGCACGTGTTTTACCGTTTTCTGATTAATAGTATTCCAACAGTCAGTGGAATATACTTAATTACAGGTTCATGCATCTGAAGCTGGTATCTTTTTTTTTGGCTTTCTTGAGGAATCCACACGTAAAAATGGAAAAAGCTGACAGAAATATATATATATATATATATATATATATATATATGCATGAGCTAAATAAATATAGATCATATAGGTGGTCATATAATGAAGTACTTCTTATATTATGTCCGAGAATCTTTCTTTATTTACAGTGGAATCGGCTGGCCCACGTGTTTATTTCCGTTGAATTACTAACCACCCTGGATGGTAAGTAAATCGCGCGGTGGTTATCTGTATTGACCACCTTCTTTCTTCTTTTGTGCTTGTAATGGCGTGGTGGTCAATGGATAAAACCACCTAAATTAGTTCTAATATGTCCTGTAGATAGCGTCAAATTATTTACTGAATATTACAATAACAGTACCGTTCAGTGGCAATAGTTCTGTCTGGTGTAAGAAAGGTGTGCTGTTTTGTTATTTGTTTAAATTATTGCAAGGTAATCATTTTAAATAACAGAATTTTTTGCATTGTTTATAATCTTCACATTATACTGAAAGAAACACGTAAGTTATAATGGTTTCTACTATTATTATATATATTTTTTTTATTAGAATAAGGTGGTATATTTTATTAACCACCGCGCATTATAAGACAATATTCTGTATTGCATAGTGTGAGTAACAATACTGTTTTTTTTTAGCGCATAGAAAACATGAGCAGAAAAATAAATCGAAGCGAGATCATAGAAATATTAGAAAATGTTCCTTCTTCTTCGGAATATGAATTTAGTGACGATTCGGCGGATGACCCCACATTTGTACTTGATGATAATGTATTGAGAGTATTGGAATCTGATCTTTCAGAAACGTCAAATTATGTGAATGATCAGTTGCCGTCCATAGATAATAATCCTAATAATAATACAAATAAAAATGTATCTAGTGATTTAACAAATTCGTTATCACGGGTAATACAAATCGAAAATATGAAATGGACTAAACAGCCTACATCAACAGGTTCATTGCAACAATTTTGTAATGAAACTGGATGTTCAAAGGAACTATTTTTTTCTACATTAAGATTTTTATTATTAACTTAAGTATTGTTTATCATATTTTAATCTGGTTGATTTTTCAGAGTAACTTTCTTGTTTGCATTTACAAAATTTTTATTAATAATTAAGCTGAAAATAATAAATATATTTTTACGTTTAGCGTAAACTCGTAATTAGCGGTAATCAATAAAATTACAGAATTTCCAGAATGTGTACATATTCTGTTATATTCCAGTATTCATCGTACTTAAAGTAGTAGAACGTAAGTGAGTTTTCAAAAAGCTTAAAATAAAGTTTTAATTTATTCATTCATTTCACGAGTAGTTATCGAATGTATATTATATTTTATTGAAAACTGGCGACAATCGTTGTTTAGCTTTCGCAAGTTTGGTTTATAATTAAAAGTCTTCATTTAGACATTAGGACAATTACTTAGGTCCGAATTCGCGAAAGTTATTTATTATTTTAAAGTAATATTATTTCGGGGCGTAGTGTTTGTTAATAAAAATTCTCAGATTATTAAACAAATGTTTCTTCTTACCGAGAGGTACTTAGATTAAAATAGTAACAAACAATGTTCACAAAAAATTATAATATAATTATGTGTTGTAGTATATCGAGGTTGTTTAATAAGATTTCCAAAGATCTTTTAAAATAACTTTGATTACTATTTTTTAAAAAAGCATGTACTGTAAAAAGGCGCATTTTGTTTCATAGTTCTTCTTTTATATATATATATATATATATACAGTTGATGCTGCAACAAAATAGAATCATCATTTTTATAGTAAATTTTACAAATTTTTGAATAAACTTTCTACTCAAAGACATACTATTTTCAAATAATCACAAAAAGTCGTAATTTTATGATTTTATTCAATATTTAAAAGTCAAATTTAACTTTTACACTGCTAATAATTAAATTATATTTCGTCGTGAATTTGTCATATTCTTTCGGCAAGGTTAAAAATAATATCAACGTGAATTTATCTTGCCGTAAGCTTTTACCTTTGAACGAGTTTTCTTTTCTTTTTGATGTCTGTAGTACTTTCAAATATCGACGCTAAGTGGCGAAGAATAACGTAAAAAAAAAAATCAAACAAGTTCGCTGAACAAATGAAAAAAATACGTTTTTTCATCTACAGGGGAAATTACGGAAGCAGATTTTCTACCTGAAAAAATTCTGAAAATGAATATAATATTCAGATCCAAGATGCCATTCTAACTGATTTTCAGTTAAACGTACGAAGTTATTTTTGAAAACTTGGTGCAATCAACATTTCCCAACGTCGCGACAGCATTAAAAATATTATCTGATGATAAACGCTACTCAAGTGAACGTAACTTTTCGTAGTTAGTGAAAAACTGTCATCGATCATTGACGCAACTCGATATTATGGTCATTGAATACGACTTGCGATATATGGAGTTTCAGTATGTTTTAAACTAATTAATGGACATAAAATTAAGAAGCCGAATATTTAGTTATATTTACGTTTTTAATTTTGTATATAATAATATTTAATCGTTTATTTTTTATTTGTATTAATTTGTTGTTGTTTTTTTTTGTACAATAAAATTACATTCCTAAAATTGTTGTAATAGAAGAAACTTATTTATTGACATAAATTCATTAAAAGTACAAAAGTACAAAATAATAAGAATTACGCGTACCGGAATTATAATATACTTACCGCTAATAAACAAAATTCTTTATGTAGTAAATCTTATAGTATATTTACTAGATTACAAATATATAAAACGCGGGAAAAAATTTGAAAAAAAAAAACCCACTCCATAAAACGCTTTGTATCACATTAAGCATACAAAAAGGAATATTTTATTCGGTATAATAACAATTGTAAAGATATATAATATAATACACATATACTTACCTATATATATATATACATACATACATACATACACACACATGTATATACACATATACACAGATACATTAAATATTAATCATTTACAGTAAATTATGTTTAAGGCGTCTATGCTTATACTTTGTGTACGTAAACTGTAGCTGCCTGAAATCGTAATTTCCGATCATTGAGATGTACTGATTTTCATGCAATACACAATTATCGCAGAACTTACGAGTTATAGTAAGAATATAATCCCGAATAAAGGGTATATTTAATATCTCATGCATGTCCACTATTCTGGCATACCTTGGGGCACTTAATACGCATCTTAAACACCTATTTTGTACTAATTGCAATTTATTAAAGCTCGCCTTCGAGATAGAAGACCAGGCGGGACAAGCGTAAGTCATCACAGGACGAATAAGCGCTTTATAAATGATGAGCTTATTATTAACGTTAAGGTACGATTTACGATTAAATAACGCATACACTGTACTTACTGCTTTATTTGTTTTTAGAGCTGCGTAATTTACATGCGCCGAGAAGGTTAATCGTTTATCTAATAAAACTCTCAAATAACGTATACTATCCGACCAATTTATAACTTTATCATCTACTAGAAGTTCAGATGGCAAAATTGGTCGACGACGAGTGAAAAAGATGGCTTCAGTTTTTAATTTATTTCGATTTGCCATTTGCGATAATACTTTAAAACGCGACGTATACCGTTTTCTAATTGATTTTTAATAGCAGTTGGTTTGTAAGAGCTGCAAAATATTGCTGTATCATCAGCGTATAAAGCAAAATCGCATTCGTAAAGATACCGACTATGTAAGAGGCTCGATCTTGTTTAAACCAGCACTTTGCGATTTCGAGTACAGCTCGGTTCCATCTTACGTTGAGGAGCTTATAAATATTTATAATCAATATATATTAGAGATTTTTATTTCTGCTACTAACACGCCGTTGGATAAAGTTTTTACATTAATAAATTTATGCTCGAGGTCCTGTTTAACATATGTGGCTATACCGTATTTTTTATTGCAAACTGCTGCCGCCAGTTCGAATCCATTCATTTCCAAGCTCCGTCGACAATCCCCTACGTAAATTTGCAACACCTTTTAAATACGTTATTTAACGAAATACTAAAAGTAACCGCAAATTTACAGTTAACGCAGACGGAAAGGTGAGCCGAACAAGAATACTGAACAACGAATAACCCCAGAGATCTGTGCTTTCTCCGCTACTGTATAATCTACACACTTCAGACTTACCAATAACTAGATCCAGAATATTTGTATACGCCAGATGACCTGGCGCTAGCTAACCAGACTAATATAGTGAATATAACCGAAAATGTTCTGGAGGAAGATTTTTTTCGTGTACCGACCAAGGTCATAAACGAAATGTCTAAATTAAAATTATTATTCTTTCAGAACAACTTGTCCCAATGGAGTAGGTTGTTTTGCTGCCTTTGTGTCAGCTTAGGCTAGGAACTATTTAATCTTAATCAACTCCAAGGGCATCTCGGAACTGTTTTCTTTTCAGCCGTCTTGAAGGTTTATCTGACAAAGTGAATGTCGACATCCGTGTTATAAGCGGATTTGAACTGTGACCAAATTTTTCATGCATTTTCTTATACTGATGTTTGTATATAGTCGCAACCGTGGGTATATCCAGATCATTGATTGCCCTCAGAGTCACGTAATTCGAGACTCGTACAACGAACCATCAGGTTTTGATCCACCGAGAAAATTGTGGGGTCCAGACTGAATCAAACGTGGAAGATGTGGAACGTTGTTGAAATCAAGAATGACGCAACATGCGACTGCGAGGTAGAAGATCAAACTATCGATCACATACTGATAAAATATCGAACACGCGGATTAAACAATGGTTGAACTAACTGACCAAACAAAAGATTGGGTCGAGAAGCTAAATTTTTCGATTTATAACATTTGTAATGTAGTTAATAACTAATTGTAATTTACATGTGGAGAAAATATCCGAAATGATAATAAAACTATTTATTCACGTATGTCTATTTCTTAATCTATCTATACCTGTCTCTATATAGCTATCCATTTTTATATAACTCGATAAGCCAGGAATTAAGCTAAATAAAAATGCTGCGAACGTTTATAATTGTATTCGTGAACGGTCATCCATCAATAACGTTCTAATCGTACGTAAATCTTATTATTTATCATTATCATGATCAACAACGTGTATATTACATCGCCGCTTTGTTTCTAATTACAGCAAGAACGAACAAACGGCCTAAGTAAAAGAAAGACGGAACGATTTGCATAAGAACGTATTCTAATGTTATTTCCCGCCGTTTAACTAATAACTAATAATAATAATAATAATAAAAACAATAATAATAGTAATAACAATAATAATAATAACAATAATAATAATAATAATAAAAACAATAATAATAATAATAACAATAATAAAGTAATAACAATAATAATAAAAACAATAATAGTAATAACAATAATAATAATAATAATAATATATTATTAATATTAAGAAAGGAGTTGTTTTTATTCGCGCGTAAAAATTCTATTAACCGTTCGTCCAGCCACGTTTAACTTTAAACGAACTTTGACCCGTTACTTCTTTTACTATCCAAATGCGGACTATTAATTTTATTTTTACACGATATATTAAATATTCGCCGAAAATCCGAGTGTAAATACACGCGATTCACATACACACACACACTGGTATCCACGAAACGCTTAGCCGTGAAATTGAACTTTCCCCGGAATGCACACAAATAAACAGCGAAACTTCCTCTGCGTCTGTAGAATTATTACTATCGCGATATGCGCGACTTGTTCCCCAAGATCGAATATCGTATTTGACCAAGTATCTTAGACCATAGTAACGCACGCGTGTGTCCCAAATTAATAATCTTTTCATTTAGCAACGATACCGACGGCATTTTCATATTTATGTCACTTCCTCTCACTCTAAGTCACTCACTCATATTCACGACTGTATGTTTGCCCGGATAAACGTCGTTCCACGGTGGTATATTAAGGACAAAGAAGAGGAAACTGCAATATTCGAGTTCGAGTAAGTATCAAACAAAAAATAAAAAGCGAAGAATATACACGAAGTAAATATACCACCCCGGTTATGTAAATTCTAAATATATAATTTCTAAACATATCATAACTGCCATCAAAAAGGCGGTTATGGATATTTCAAACATTAGCGTTGATCAGTCGTCCTTACTATGCACGTACTCTCTTGTAGCGCAACAGTGCCTTAGTGATCTTCATGATCCTAAACTACATCCCTGGCTAAACAAATTGCTCATTTAATTATACATCTAATAATCATGTATTTCTCGCATGGATCCCATCGCATGTTGATATACCAAGCGGATAGTGCCGCCAGAGATTGCACGTTCAATCATTCCCGCTCCTGTCTACACCAATGAAAGACCTCCAGACTTATATATAATCTTCACAGTGCGTAAATCATGGAATCTCCAGCGGTCCGCATTTCCACTTACCAACAAACTTCAATCGATTCGAGATTCAACATTCCTCCAGACTCTATTATAGAAGAGACGATGTACTTGCTCGGGTCTGCCCCTAGGTCACACTAATATCTCTACACAGTTATATCCTAAAAAATCTTCCTCCTCCTCTATGTTCAACCTGTAATGTCCTCATTACTGTCCACCAAATTCTCTTTAAATATGTACAATTCAATTCCGAACGATCAATCGTCGACAAACCCCTCAGCCCCCTAAACATTCTTTCCTGCATGCACAATGCAGGAAAGAACTTATTAAAATTTCTTGAATTCTCCAATTTATATTATCTAATTTAACAATCCGTCCTTCCCGTTTATTCTTCTAACTTTCAATCCATACTCACTAAAGTTACGTTCTCTTCTTTCCCGTGCCTCTGGCCTAGGTGACGTACACGGCACGTAAATCTACAGATAAATATATAATAACGAAATATGAAGCTGTGCGAATAATTTTTTTTAAAGACGATCCTGCGAAATAACTAATTAATATCTGTACGCAATCATTTGCAAAAACCCACGCAAAATACACACACGCCATATATGCATACATGTATATATAACGTGATCATCATTTTTGTGCAGTCTTAAGGCTGGTCCATCGCCATAGTTCTCCAGAGACTTTTTGATTGGTTTGGAGACGAACTTCTTGGAGATATATTATGGATGGATTAGGAGTTTGCAGTAGTACTTGGAGGTCTTGGTAGAGTGTATAGAAACCGTTAAAATTCCAAGAAATAATATCAGATTGCTGAAATCATGGTGGCTTAATTAGGAATACGATTGAGACGAGTAGTTATTTATAATTTTTGTGAATTTAATTTTTGTGCGCCTGTCTGTAATTAATAGGCGACACTCTTTCATTAGCGCAATCAAGCCCGATATGTCTAGTGTATAATCACTGGCAGTGGCTACTGGGTCGCTTTGCGGATTCCGGCACATATCGAAGAAGAGTGAAAAATTCGATATGTTCTGGTTTGATATATGACTCCAATGGTTGAACCATTTTTTTAACAGATGAAGGACCAGGATCCTTCATTATATTTGCATTTTCATCCGATGATGTTTGTGTGATAGATTCCGTGTTTTTTTTTTTTTAGTTCGTCTTGATATCACTTTTAGATACGGGATAGTGTGAGGATGGATTGGAGGAGATTGAGGAAAGAGGCCTTTTGGTGTTGTCAGGAGGAGGTTTTATAATAGGAGTATCGAACACTTGAGGTATTTTAACTTGTGAAGTGATGTTTGCAAGTGGAGGAAAGTCGTCTGGAATTTGTTTAGTAGGATACAAAGAAGAATTTAAAGGGGCTGAAGGGAGTGAGTGGGCTTCAAGTTCCGGATGATCGGGATCTGAGGCTTTTGCTTCTGGATGATTAGAACATAGGGTTGTTTCAAATAACTTGGTAATTTTAATTCTTCGTAATTTGTAATATCTAATTATGTGCCCAAACTCCTCATCTAACCTTTTAATTCGAAGTAAGGAAATGTTAGACGCTAACTTCATTTTTCAGTTAGTTAATGTTCCAATATTGTGTTCGTTATTATTTTAGTATTTGGAGATTTTAATTTACGCGCTTTGATAAAGTTAACGTTGATTCCTAATCCACCATATGCCGTTATAAAGGAGTGTACTAAGTGTGCGTTTCTGAGGAATACAAAAACTACATTTCCACTTACTTGTGAAGCCGCTATTATCATATTTGCCACTTGAACTAAATTTTTTAGCGCCATTAAGTAGTCAACGATTTTGTATTCTAGTATGTGATTAAAGACAATAGCTTGATCTTCGATAGGATGATCAAAATTCTGTACCGGTGTTAATTTGTTCTGCTGGAGTGTAGACGCGTATGTAGTATTATTAATTAAAACGTTGTTACCGATCTGTAGTAGTAACTTCCATCGCAGTAACGAAAAGTTTTAAAAAAGATACAGTATCTGTTTTTAAAAAAAGCCGGCTGGTCGGCATAATTCTTAGTACACAATCGTCCAAGGTTGTTTTTGAATTTTGATATGTACAAGCGTATACGACGGTAAATTAGGTGTTGTGAAAAAACAATAGTCTTTTTATGGATATGCCGTCATTGATAAAACTAGTTCAAAAAGATTACTTAAGATTTTTTCAATATCAGTCTCAGTGTCAACAATGTTGTTGTCAATGTATTCTTTAAATTAATGCCAATTTGCATTCTTATAGTTTAAACAGTTTTTTTTTAACAGGAATTTAGTTGTAAAAATGGTAATAAGTATAGGGTTGTGATCCAAGAGAAGATGGTTAACAGAGATCGTGTTTGATGTATTTAAGGTTTTTACAAGTGCTACGTCTAAGATGATTTAGAAAAATATGTTGGCTGCTTAATGGTATCCACTCTGCGGAGAAGTCCACTTAATAGTAATTAGTTAAGGATAGTGCCGACAAAATTATCGCTAATTAATGCAGTTCCAACGACCGGTTTTTAAATTTAAGTTTACAGGTAATATTACTTTGTAATTAATCCACATCAACTGTCTAATATCACTGCCGTATGGGCAGTGTATATATAACAAGTGTAGAAATGCAATTACATGTACGATAATTATTAGCAATACTAGTGGCATGATTGCCACTATTAAAAAAATAATTGCCGTTGGCAGTGATATTAACACCACACAGCTAGTTGGGTGATGAAAAAGTGTCCTTTAATAAAATGGTAAACCTCTCCCTCTACTATTTACATCAGATCTAAATATAATGTAAACAGGAAACTGGATACTGAGGTTACTGTCCAGTTTTTGGTTTCAGAGAGTTTTACTACATCGATACAGTTAATATACATAAAATTATAAACCTCATCATACATTTTAATTAAGGAATTACAACAGTTTAATTGGACAATTAATAATACATATTAATATTATTTTCAATGATTACCTGTAGCATACTGAAAACACCTTTATTTTTGAATGATTTAACACCATTAAATATAGCTTTAATTATATTAAAAGTGTGACTTAAATTAACGTAGCGTAGCAAACCTAAGGGGGAACGACGAGTTGAAGCATAAGATCATTGTCCATTGCTTGGATCATTTACAGTCTGTTTCTGGTTCAAAAGTACGAAGTAAAATGGTGGATCATTTCGTATTAGCACTAACTATTTTTAGAACGACGGTGCACTAGTCAAAGTTAGTAGGATTTTTTTAATGGGGATGTCTTTACATCTTACCCACGCGATACTGTGGGGACTATCTACATCTTAATCAAGGATGCTGACTTCTCGGTCTCCATTACAGTCCCATTTAAATATTTTTCAGGACAATTCAAGGCAATGTTCTGGTAGACTGTAATTTTGGGATACGTGTCCAAAGAGCACACGAAGAGAAATGAGATCCGAGTCAAAAATATTTTATAAAATTGAGTGACCGAAAATATGTCGATGAAGAACTTGAGTTCGTTTTGAACCTCTGAGGCAGCAAACGATGAGGGTAAAGATCCTTATACTTGATGTTATATATATATATATATATATATATATATATCAATCATCCGTTTCATCCCCATTGGGGATATCGTGACCATTATTTTTTGTCTTTTGAAATACGAGTCTACGCCATAGATCTCTTTGAAGGGAACTTCGACCCATTGTTTTGCAGACCATGTCAGTCCATCTCATAGGAGGCCAGCCTGGTCTTGGACTTCCTTCCATGATACCTTGTATAATATCTGTTTCCAACGTTCCTGCTCTGATGCTGTGGTCAAAATACTTTAGTATCCGTTTGCGAACCACTGTTGATAATCTGTTCTGTATACCAACTTCCGACAGAATAGAGTTATTAGTTCTTTTCTCGGTCCATGAAACGCGTAGCAGCCTCCTCCAGCACCACATTTCCAACGCATCTATTTTCTTCATATCCGATTTTTGGATTGTCCATGTTTCCGAAGCGTATAAAAATACCGAGAACACGAGAGCCTGTACTAAACGTATCTTTAACGTTTTACTTATCGCTGAATCGAGCCAGATTTTCTTCAGTCGTCCCATCACACTGCGTGTTATTTGTGCTCTATGGCGAATTTCATTTTCGCATCCACCAGTATTTGCTATTATAGATCCCAAATATGTGAACCTATCTACAGCTTCGTAGCTGGCTATTTCAAGAATTTCTAGCGTGTTGTTCTTGGGTCGATTTATTATCATAATCTTTGTTTTTGATTTGTTTATTATCAGGCCGTACTTAGCGCTGGTTATTTCTAATTGGTATTAAACTGGTCATAGTATCTAAACTTGTTGTTATTAGTGTAGTGTCGACCGCATATCAAAGGTTTTTATATATATAAAACTGTCCGTCTCCGTTTCTGTATAATATATACTCTGAAACGGTATTTGAAGAAGCGCCAGAAGATAACGTGAGGGAAGGAATAAAGATCGATATTGTTTTAATAAAGAATTTATGTTATGCCGATGATACAGTTTTAATATCAAAAGTTTACAAAATTTACTAAATCATGTAAATTTTTTCTCCAATTTATTTATTTATTTATTTATTTAATGAAGCCACACAACAGCTAAAAGCCAATTATAGTGTAGGCTTATAAATAAAATAATACAATGAATAATTTTTTCTGAATTATAAAATTAAAAGTAAAAAAAAAAAAGTTAAATTAAAAAAAAATATATATCGAACACATTCACCAACCTCACACCTATTAAACGCACCAGAAAAAACTACACGCATTCACAAGTCTCACACTCATTAAAATATACATCATTCATACCTCATTCGCACAATTTTACTCGAAATAAGCGGACGAATAATCTTCAACAAAATAAATACGATATAAACCTTAACGTGTATACTACATGTACATTAGTAAAGGAACACATATACCAAACACACACCACATAATAACAATCTAGAACCATTGGAATAGACAACAGCGAAACTCCTGTTCTCATCGCAAAATATGTTCTGGAAGCAACTTATTAAAGAAATATTTGTTATCAAAGTATATATCCATACAGGGAAATATGTTCAAAAGAGAATTATACAATCGGAAAGCTGACGGTAAAACTTAAACCGAGGTTTGTTCTTGCACGCGGCTCACTAAAAAAACCATTCGATCGCCTATTTGGTCTTGGTACAATGTAGGAGACGGTTGATGTTAAATACGCATTATTAACTCTACCGTTAATTTGGATATTTTCCTTCTGTAGTGTGTAGTGTAAAGACCTCACATCCATTATATTTCTTAATATATCTTCTTCTTCTTGTAAATCCATCTCCTACCGGAGTTTGGTGACCATCTGACAATATATTTCTTTATCTCGTGCCGTGTGAACCAGTGTAGCCGTGTCAGGCATATTGAACCAATCTTTAAGATTTTTCGTCCATGACCTTCGTCTGCATCCTCGACATCTGCTACCTTCTATTTTTATTATGGTCTGCAATGTGACGTATTTCCTGTTCCGAATTATGTGCCCAAAGTAGGCTGCTTTGCGTGTTTTTATTGACGCCATGACTTCGCATTTTTTCTTCATTTGTTTTAAAATGGCTTCATTGGAGATCTTATCTATCCAAGATACTTTCAGAATCCGCCGGTATAGCCACATTTCGAAGGCCTCTATTTTCTTGAGTGATGCAGCCTTGAGCGTCCAACTCGTAACTCATATATTTAGGGTAAATACCTGATATACGGTAATATAGATATTTTAAAAATTTACACTGAACTTTGTCAATTAACCTAATGTATTTATTATAATACGGATCCCAAATAATTGAACAGTATTCTAAAGGAACTAGTGCATTATAATGCGTCAGTAGCGTCCATGGATCTCTAAACAGATACGAATTTCTTATAATAAAATCTAGCATTTTATAAGAGCGATTAACAACATCGCTTACATGTATTGAAAATTTTAAGTTGTCATCAATATTAACTCCGAGATCCCACACCACAAACTTTTTAATTATCTGCTTACCATTCATCGTGTAAGTGAACGAGTACCTATTTCTATTTCTACAGAAACTCATGTGGACGCATTTATCATAATTGAAAGGTAAATGATTTTCTTTGCTCCACAGAACCAGCTTATATCTGTTTGTAAAGATTCACAGTCAGCTAGTGAAGATATAGGAACATAAATTTTGAGATCATCAGCAAATAAAAAAAATGTTGAGCAAAGGTTCTTTCAAATATCATTGATAAAAATTAGGAATAGAAGAGAACCCAAATTTGTGGAACCCCTGAAGTAGGTGAATATGTATTAGAATGGTGGCCATTATACACATAGCTCTTACGGTTATATAAATAGGATTCTAATAATATTATAAAATCTTTTGACAGTCCAAGCAACTTTAGTTTATTCAGTGGATGTGAATGACTAACTGTGTCAAATGCTTTACTAAAGTCAGTGTAAATACTATCAACTTGTAAACCACAATCCATGAATCTAGAAATGTGATCAATGTATGTAACTAGATTTGTCACAGTCGACTTGTGCTTCATAAATCCTTGTTGCTCAAGCATAATTTTAGTCAATAAATAACTGTTCAACCTAACGTATATTGTAGATTCTAATAATTTAGCAGGTGTACAGAGTATAGAGATAGGTCGATAAATTGACGATTAGCTGACGATCACCCGATTTATATGCCGGTATTATTTTAGATGTTTCAAGAGAATCAGGCCAAATGCCCTGTTGTAATATTAGATTAAACAAATACACTGAAGGCTTTTCTAATAGATCAGAACACAATTTAAATATAAACGGTGGCAAGTTGTCAGGACCAGTAGAAAATTTAGGCTTCAAGTTCTTGACGGCTTCATCATATCTACAAGAAGAAATAGAGTTGAGTTTAAGAATACTAGCTCCAGTTTCAGTGTAACCAGTATCTAATGTGTGTTCACACGAATGCACTGAAGCAAGATAATCAGCAAAAGATTTAAATATATCCTCACTGATTTCAAGATTTCTGCCATTGTACTTCATAAATGTAAGTGAAACACGAGAATCTTGTTTTGCACAAATGACCAAAATCTACTGGGATTGATTTGAATATTTTTTTCAACGTTACTGACATAATTTCTGAATGATAGCCGAATCAACTTTTTAATCTCAGCACTTACTCTACTGAACTTTATGTAATCAGCATGGTCAGCTGTCCTGCGATATGACTTCCTACATTTAATTTTGAATCTAAGTTTGCGTTTTATTTCTTATGCAAACCATGGGGGATACTTAGATTTAAAAATTGATTTTTTAGGCACAACTCTATCAAGCGCACGATAAATCTTAGTATAAAAGAAATGCATTACCTCAATTAGTAATATTATAAATCTCAGTACAGTCTATTCTTGAAACTTCACATCTAACAGTAGAAAAATTGCTAAGTTTCCCAAACCTATACACCGGATAAGAAGTAACATAATCAGGTTTGATTAATTAGCATCGTTGAACAGTAATTTCTAGAGCTGAATGATACTTATCCTAGAATACAAACTACCAACTAATGTGATAAAAACAAAAGTGATGGTGACGAATAAAGCATAAACATTAAAATTAGGAATAGAATACTAGTGCAAGTAAACAGATTGAAGTATCTAGCTTGCTGTATCCAGGCTCCTTAGAAGTAAAAATAAAATGTAGAATTTATAAATCTATCGGTGACGCGAAAAAAGCCATTTGAATACTTGCACCAATTTTCAGTTACCATTCGCATCTTTCTTTAGTAAACAAGAAATTAATTTACACTACCATTATAAGACCTAGGTTAGTTTATGCTTGTTCGGTCTGGTGTTCAGTGTCCGTTAGTACTGACAACAAACTCCAGGTAATGCAGAACCAGTGTTGCAGAATATCAATTAAGTGCTCCTCGATGGAATAAAATACAGTACATGCATTCCACACTAAATATTCCTCATATTTATAAATTATCAAAGAAATTTGATGATAAATGTATCATGACAATAACTTAATTCGGATAATCGGGAATTACAGTATGCTTGATCTCAGCACGCGTTACACTAAATATAAGCATCGCCGTATTAAGCATCTCTAATGTATAAGATCAGATCTGTATTATGATTTTTATTTATTTATTTATTTATTTATTTATATACAAGTTAAACTAAATTTAATATACAAGCTAATAGAATTTTTTCATTTTTTTATTTTTCCTATTGTTATTTCCTTTATTATTTCTTTAGTTTTGTAAAGTCATTTGGTTGTATTTAACTGCTAAGATAACTTTAAGGATACTTAGCATTATGTACATATAAATTCTTCATAATTTATATACTATACTACTACTACTGTAGAATTGAGATGGTGCGAATTCATCAGTTAAACAACTTTCTGCGAAGTCACAGACAGAAACTTAGACTTTAAATGTATATCAAATAAAATTAGAAACGTCTGAGTCATGGTTGATTACTTACAATATCGTGGGCAGCAAAAATTACAAAAAACGGAATTATGGAACAGATGAATAAGTACCGTGAACTGATAAGGCTAATAAAACTAAGGAAAATTAACTATCTGGGTCATTTGATGCGAGAACCGAAGTATGAGTAACTCCGAACAATACTGATGAGCGCAGTAAAAGGTATTGGTGGTGTTGACCGCAGAAGAACGTCAACGATTTCTAACAACCAAAAATGGAAGGATCCTCCAAACGGCGCGAGATCGGCAGACTTGAATCAAACAGCTGAAACAAGTGGACGACAATCTTGCATAGCGAAGACGGCTTAAGAAGAAGAAGAATATATTTCGGAAATAAATAGGAGTGATATCGTCGAAAATTAAAAAGTGCTTCGAAAGTTATTTGCGGAAGAGCGAAATAGTGTTTTGTGTTATAATTAATTATGGAAAGGAGCAAAATATAAACTTTGGAAATCCGTTGAAAAATAATTTAACCGCAATTCTATTAATTATGTACATATACAAATGTTATTAAGATACAGTAAGGTATTTGAGTTTGCTAATGATTTAGTAAGAATGACTATAAGAACTGCAGAGATAAACATACAAAATGATTTATTTTGTATTAAACAAATTGGCCAATTATCTGACAATAAATTCGTCAAAAATTAAATGTAAGATATATAATAAATGCACATGCTGAAAAAAATAAAATTTATACATTCGTATAAATATTTAGGAACAAGAATAGGCACTTAGGATAGAGCATGCATATAGAATATACTTCAGAACAGACTAAATGCAATTTATATATAACTATGTTGGAAAGGATACAACAAAATGGTACATTACATTTTCAAAGAATCGAGATTGAGGTATTGCATTCAAGCGTGATGAATAACTTAAAAAAAAAAAAACTGAAGAAATTGAAAGATTACACAAAAAAGTGTCAGTCTAGGAGAAAGCAAATCGATGAAGTAATAAACATACACGCAAACAAGTTAATGCGTTAGATGTGAAAACAGTTTGTATTCATCAATGAAAATACGCAATTATTTAATAAATGAAAAATATGATATAAAATCTGAACAAAGTTTATACACAAAATATTTACAAGAGAATAAAATAAAATTTAAATTAAAACATAAATATGGTGCATAAATAGACATTATAATAAATGAAATTCCGAATTATTAAACAAATATAAAAATTAAAAAGCGGAAAGTGAAAAGTCGGTTGTAAATAAAATAATAATAACTCGAACTAAATAGGAAGACATATATATATATATATATATATATATATATATATATATATATATATATATATATATATCTATCTTCTTCTCCTCAATCCAACTGTTGGTGGTTAACATGCCAACGTGCATGATCTTCTCATGCTCTGGATAATTCTTTAATTTCGCATATGGCCTTTTTCCTTCGATTTCATCCATAAAACTCCTTTGAGGTCTTCCTCTTTTTAGATTTTATCTATTAGTAGTATAACATAGACTCGTGGCTTTTAAATATAGTGTATATAACAAGAAGTGTGCTGCGGGAATCGGTTAGTCATCTAGGACGCATGAATATTAGATAATACTCCATATTCGGACAACAAGGGTACATATATATATGTGAGTAAATGATTAAAGAAAAAATAAATTTACTTAGTAAACCTTAGGCCGGATACATGAATGTATATAAAAAAATTGTTAGTTCCCTTATTTAGAACATTTTCTTCAGATCTATTCCATTAGAAGAATCTCTCCTTCAGCTGCCAATAAAGGGGAGATTACAATCAATTAATTAATAATCATCTTAACGTGAGGGATTTAACGATAATTCATTTTTTTTTGCAATATTGTGTATAAATCCAAATTTAAGCGTCTACAGATCGCGGAGAAATACATGTTCGAGTATATAATACACATCACATTGAGGATTAATGATACAAGCACGTGTGTATATAATATCTATATATGTATATTTATATACACATAAATACAGTGCCGTTATTCGCGAAAATCACGATTATAAATTCACTTCATCGTTAACTCTTCTCTGTCAGACCTATGGTCCATTATCCGTTATTACTGTTATTATTTCGATACGTTTTCTGCATAGCTTGATTTTAAACAATTCCTAGAATATCCGTTCTGGGGAAGCTCTTATTTCAACGAACGAGACACATTTCATTTTCCATATATATATATATATATATATATATATATAAGTACCATAGATGAGTCAGATGTGTCATAAGGAGCGTATAGGTTAGTATCAAAATAAGGCGGAATTGGTGAAATCACTATAATAATCTGCGCACAATGGTAGAATTATAATAATAATGATATAGTTCGCGCGGTATTCCTAATTATAAGTAGCGATTGTAACAAATAATTCGGTCAGATATTTCGAAAAGATTATTTTAACTGCTGTTTACGCTCACTAAGATCTGATTAGTTTTTCTTAGGATTTTATCTAGATACAACACACAGGTAGATATTAGACAAATAAGCAATAGTGATGGTAACGAGCACGTAAAGTATTGTAGCGCATGTGTAACTAGAAATCGAAACGGAAAATGCGCTAGAAAGCAAATATCGATGACGAGGCACGATGTACGAATGGCAATTAACAACGGTGAGATTTGCGCATTCGAAAATATTCGTTTCTAAATATAGGCAGGCGAACTTGTTAAACAAAAATCGAAAATAATACCCGAGGCGTAATAATGCCGTTGTAATTTGTCGACTCTTTTATGCGCTACCTAAATGTATAATTTCGTTATTAGTGTAAAAACAAATTCGCAAAAATATACATACAAACAGTGTTCTTATATGAAGCTGATTCATCTCGGATTATCAGTTGATACAGAAGAAATAAGGCTTTCTTTATGTTCATCCATCGTCTCTGATAATCCTAACATGATCGATCACACCTTACAATTTGTGAAAGGCACTAAACTCTAATATCTGTCTCTGGTCATAATAGCAAGCAGTACATGGCACCGCTATATAAAAGTAGGTTTATTTTTATGTGTTTTTTTTATTGCACTCTCATTATTTTTTAAATTTGAATATTATTTTAACATTTTCCCGGCCTCCTCTAACATAATGGCTACCGATCAAAATTTTTACACATCGCAGTTATTAACAGGACACGGCAAACTCGCCAAAACCTTCAGAGATTTGATCTAGAGAACGATGATAAATGCCCGTGTGGCCAAGTAGAAACAGCGCGGCACATACTATTTGATTGTCCGCTGTATAACAATGAAAGGAAGTTCAATGAAACAAATTTTAATCTAAAAGACAAGTCCATAGCAAATAATTTCGAAATTTTCGCATTTCAAAATATTACATTCCAGATTTCAAAAATAACTGATAACTTCGCGCAGTAGTGCAATGTTGGTATAAAATTATATGTATATGTGCGCGTGTGTAAAAGTGTGTGTGATTGTTTGTATTTGTGTGTTTATTCAATGTCGTCTGGATGATACCACATGTGAATTCTAGATCACTTATTCAAAATATGAAAGTTATGTGTAAATATTTGTAAATTTTTATTGCGAATCATGTACGATATATATTATTATAAATATTTTTCTAGATATATAAATAATGTAATTATTGTATAGTAAACTCGTTGAACGCGTGTGTGAATAAATGGTTCATCGGAAAGTACACAGTCCGCACGAATGAAATTATGAATGTGTATATATATAAATAACCTTAGACTTTGACTACTTATAATCTGAATGTTTTTGTAAGGAGCCGCGTCTGTCTGATTAAACCTAACGGTGGTACAGGAGATGCGGTCATCCAATAATAATATATAGTAGACTGTATTCACTAATATCTTAAAAAAAGTAAATGCATTAATCAAAAAAAGAAAACGGTCACATATAATAGACTTCCATAATATTCCCATAACAATAAGTCATGATTTTGAAGTAAACACAGCGGCACTCGGAGCCTGGTGCGTATGAAAAGTGACCGACGTTAACGTAAGAAATATACACGTCTGGTGGCCAATCTTTTAGAGTATAAACCTTACCTATTTCGGGCACTTTTTGTCTGGCTTCTTTACTGAGACTTGTCCCGCTTATTACCGCGAGCCTAATCATCAGTTTCACAGAAACACTATCGTATATATAAAGCAATGCCGATAGGAAACATATAGATGCACTAGAAATGTGATGTTGGAGACGAATGCTGCGTGTACCATGAATAACTAGGAGAAGCAGAACATTACGATTATTTTAGTCACATCGTTAGAAACCGAAAATATGGAGGCGCTATTCGTTCAAAGTGCAGTGGTTGGTAGAAGGGAACGCGGTCGTATACCTTTCCGATGGTCAGACGCGATTTACAGAATAACTGGCTGTTACCACGATTGAAGACCTAGGTTAGTTTACGCTTGTCCGGTCTGGTGTTCAGCGTCCGTTAGTACTTACAAAAAACTCCAGGTAATGCAGAACCAGTGTTGCAGAATATCATTAAGTGCTCCTCGATGGAGTAAAATACAGTACATGCATTCCACACTAAATATTCCTCATATTTATGATCATATTTATAAATTATCAAAGAAATTTTAAGATAAATGTATCGTGACAATAACTTAATTCGGGTAATCAGGATTATTGATCTCAGCATGTGTTACACTAGATATAAGCATCGTCGTATTAAGCACCGATTTCTAATGTATACGATCAGATATTACGATTTTTTATTTTTATTTATTTATATACAAGTTTAACTAAATTTAATATAAAAGCAAATAGGCTTTTTTAATTTTTCCTATTGTTATTTTACTGTTATATTTTCTTTATTATTTCTTTAGTTTTGTAAAGTCATTTGGTTGTATTTAACTGCTAAGATAACTTTAAGGATACCTGGCATTATGTACATATAAATTCTTCATGATTTATAAAATTTTGTATTGAAATATACTATACTATACTACGCAAATATCGCACGCGACCGTATTGTTGGCGCAGCTATATGACGGATCATGTTTACGATACCACTGCATGGGATGGCACGACTCAATGGTGATGATGATTGTATATATATAAAACCATAGCGGCTGGATCTAACAAATATGCGGAAAAGGGTGGAAAAAATTAAATGAGCTGATAGGATAAAAATTAAAGTGATCAGAATAGATTATACGAAAAGAGGTTACTGGTGCCCAGATATGACGAGTACAATAAAACTTAGTGGATCTTGTTGACGCGGAAGATTACTTCGTGACGTGTTCGATGGAAATATCAAAGAAAAGCGAGGAGGTGGAAGATCCAGAAATTATGTTATATCAACCTTA
>CM065053.1:106866463-106938963 GCA_032883995.1 Coronaproctus castanopsis | reverse complement strand
GTTTTTCGTGTTTTATCTTGCATTCGCTTATCTTGATATTTTGTTTCATTTTTTAAAATTGATTATTGAGGCGGAAGCATTTTGTCATTATTTAATGTTAATCGTAATTTCTTAAAATAGTCTCCTAACGATGACAGTTCTTTTGGTATGATCTCCTCTGCTATGTGAGGCTTTGTGTTTTGTGTAGCAGGGCTGTATCATCGGCATAAGTAAATTTCTCGATTTCGTATGCGGTAAGTCAGCAAGATCAGGATCATTACCAATCCTTCCACTGTGTTTTCCATTCGGGTAAACCCTTATTCTGCGATTACTGATCATGCTATTTAATAACTAATAATTTAGTGAGTAAGCCGGTGTGCCATACAGCCTCATAAACAGAGGAGAAATCGATGAAAGCAGCCTATGTTATTAACTCCTTTTCAGGACCATGCTAATATGTAAGATAAGCGCATTTATCTGAACTTATGTAGCTTCTTGATTTATGTAATCCATCCTATTCGATTGTATTCTTTATAATAATTTATATATTATGCTAAGTAGCGCGATTTAGTCTGTAATTATCAGCGTTATTTGGATCTTTTTCCGGTTTTAGTATTTCGACTTCCTTTGATGATTTGAAAAGTTTTAGAAGCCGACTGGTTTCTAAAATTTGTCTAAATAAATTTAAAATCCACTTTTTCGCGTTTTCCCCCCAAATGTTTTATGAATTTTGTGTAAATTTCATTAATCCCAGCTGCTTTGAGCCTCAGATTTTTTTATGACTGAAGTCGGGTCAAATTCATCAAATGGTTTGACATATTCTGATTTCTCTTCTAATATTTTGAACAATGTGGCTATTTTCTTCTTTATGAATTTACTGAAGTTTTTGTTAAGATTCGGTGCATTTGCCACTTTGTCAACTTGCTGACTATATTTGACTTCCTGAATTGTTTATAAATATGTTCACTATGTTTGTTCCAACCAAAAATCGATGTCTTACTGAATGATATATTTCTTAACGGTTTTTACAAATAAATTAACACGTACGTCTAGAAACATTATTTATTAAAAATAATAGCTAAGAATATGGGAAACTGTCGACGAACTGTGCTTTGCACCTCGCGGCATATGGGTGGCAACACGTCAAGAAGAAGAAACAGTCCTTCTCAGGACTACCCGAAATCACTCTCGAACTTGAATATGGCATCATTGAAGAAGAATATTTGAATACATCAGATTAATGTTGAAAGCCTTAACCAAATATTACAAAGAATATCACTAGAATATCATATAAATGTTGTACTAGTGCAAGAAACGAACATAAAAGATGGAAAGCAATTAGAAAAAGTGAACACAATACCGTGATTTACAGTTGCAGCTGCGGTATGTCATAATAGCTACCTGCATCAAATGTTCATCTTGAAATATGATTTTGGTAGAGTTCTTTTGCAAAGTTACAATATTTCCTTGTTTATCAACAATGCTGATTATTTCACTTTTTCAACGTCTATTCATTATGTCCTTTATCTTTTTGCGCAGTTGAAAATTATTACACGATTTTTGTAATGTTTCTGTACCGATACATTGCTCTGTCAATTAGTTTTTCTAAGCTTCTCTTGTTTTCATTTCTATATATTTTCCGATTTGACTAAAATTTTTATTGAAATTTTGACTCACATATTTTACGGGTTTATTCATGAAGTCCATAATTTCTACTTTCATCCAGAATTGGTTTTGTCGTGTCTGATTATCATTTTATGTTTCTTCTACATCCTCAATGTCTTATAATTTAAAAGAACTGATCCATTTAGTAATGTCAATTTTCACTTTTCCCTTAGCTCCTTCTCAGTAATGTATAATTTTTTTTCTTTCAGACAAGTATACATTTTGAAGTAGTTAAGGAAAAAATATAAAATAATAGTTTTGTGTATAATAGCACTTTTCAGATTACTAGATAACTTTAATGTGTTCTATACATATTTTTAGAATTTAAATATTCTGTTTCGAACAAATGCCTCTTATTTAAAAATAGACACCTTTTTTAATATTAAAAGTTTGTGTACCCTATAACGGACATTAGACTGAAAGGGTTGATATTAGGATAAAGTATTTTATAATATCAGCATTTCTCTTATTTTAGCTTTTTAGTAAACTTTTTCTACAAATGGGTTATAATTCTAGTCGAAATGTCAGCACTGTGATACATTTCCACCCATTTTATTGCATTATGAAATCTTTTATTTATTAATATAAAATACTTTTTAATTAAAAATACATTATTACAATTGTGCCCTGATTATTTTAACCTATAAGGTCTCCTTTTATTTTTTTTAAAGTTTATTACAATATACTCGTAATTTATGAGCAGAACTGCTTTGTCATTATCTGTAATCACTTTGTATATATATATATATATATATATATATATATATATATATATATATATATATATATATCATCATCTGGTGCAAGTCCGTGGACTGGTTCGCCCCATGCTTGTATTTTTCCACTCGTATCGGTTTTTAACCATTCTTTTCATTTTCGAGTAACTGGAGAATCTGGAATCCCTCTTCAGATTGTCTATCCAGCTTAATCGCGGTCTACCCCTTATTCGTTTTCCTGGTATATATCGCTTCAATTGCATCCGGCAGCAATCATCCATGTCGTAACACATGCCCCATCCAACATAGTTTCCGTTTTTTTAATCTGGTTCAGTATTTGCCGCCTTTCATTGACCCGTTTTAAAACTTCTTGGTTTTTTGTTTTCTCCGTCCAGCTTATTTTCTTCATTCGCCTCCAGCACCACATTTCAAATACTTCTATTCTATCCTCTGCAGTCACCTAAAATTATGTATGTATTGGATTTTTTCTTCTGATTTGTCGCTTGTAGGTACATAAACCTAAATAAAATGAATATTGTAATATCGTACATCTATTTGTTATTCGAGTCCAATTATACAATACTTCTGACAACGTTTTTTTTTTTCAATGCATCTACTCTAAATTAATGAGATAGTTCCTTACATGTATTACCAGAATAAAGTAAAATTGACGTGTCAGTTGGACATTCGCTAATATCCGAAATTTTGATTTATAGAATTGTCATATTTTTCATAGTAGATACACCCCTTTTGGAATGTATTATTATTTTAGTACTGGTAGTATAAGTCGAAATCATTTTAGATTTTTAGCAGCATATTCTTAGTATTCGTGGTAAGTATTGCAAGATTCTGATCGTACATTTTATTTTTCCGCTAATTCGGCTTAGTCGACACGCAGTGATCGGCAAAAAAATCCTACTCGCTACTGTAGATAAAGATTTTTTGTAAACCATTTCTATATATGACGAGAACGGTGGACATTAGTGGCGTTGCCGGGGGTTGGTTTTTGGGGTCTGAACCCCCCTTTGAATCAATCTGATAATAAGAAAATATATACTCGCTGTTAAATGCAGTTCAGCATTTGTTAAACCTACTTTGTTTTTTTTTTATTTTCATTTATTTTATTTAAATTTCGTTGTTTTTGAAGTAAATAAATAGTTTTGTAATATAGGAGGTACTAGAAGAATTTTGTAGAAAAACGCGAAGAATAGATATTAAAGTTTAAATTAATTATTACTATGTATTATTCCTTCGAAAAATATAAAATCATTATTTATCATTTATTTTTTCGCGGAATTTATTGTAACCATCTCCCTCTGTCCCTCAATAACATACTATTAATGTGTTCCAGTGACGTTAAATATTTCTGCCGTCTATTACTTCTAATAGAATTACATATTCGACGTCTAATAAGTATAAAAATAACTCCGGTGAGTTGGATTGCTTAGGGCTTTAACCTACTTGAGTATTGGTTATTTACTTAAAGTTAAATTTAATTTAGGTTTACTATTATAATTTAGTTTTGTTTGAACCCCCTCTTCAACCAAGTCTGGCTACACCACTGGTGGGCATGATAGCTCGTCCCCATACTGCCATCCCCCAACAATCTATAAATCTCCAATACTAAACACAGCTCTCAAATAATTGTAATCACAACTGGCAACAAAAGTGGAATATATACAACCTGTTTCTTGTTATTAAAGCCGATGTTGACATTTAGAAACAATCTATTAACTTGCCCCGTTCCAATTATAAAGCACTCAGCGTGTTCCACCTTGACCACATATCACTCTCTCACGGCCATCTACCATCCTCATGTTTTTTGTCCCTTTTTGTCGACATACAAACCACCTCTCTTATTCACACTGCTCTACATTCTGTCTCTATTGTCCCTATTCGTCCGTATACCCTATCTGTGTTCCTATTCAATAGTCCTTCAACTATTAGTTAAACAATTTCTCAAAGTTCATTTAATCTAACAGCCAAGTTATCCATCAGTGCCGTAATAGCTTCGGCGGTTACACACGGCACTATAAAAACAAAATAAACAATTTAATATATATCTCGGGAGCTAAGTTGCTACTCTGCGACACTATTTTATATAGAGTTAATAATTGTCACTGTGTCTACTCAATAAAAAATTATTACATAGCGGTATATTAAATGAATCGTCATTCCTTAAATATCTCCTTTCGGGTACTAGATTTTGAAACTTATTTCATTAAACTGCTACAGTATACAATATGGTTTCGCTGTGTTTCTATTTGCATTTTATACTGATTTTCATTATACGTCATTAATATCGAATACCGGGCAAGAGCTAAAATAAAAATTCGATCTCACTAAAAATACAGTACATTAGTTAACCGGTTCTTATATATATATATATATATATATATATATATATATATATATATATATATAAATTATCATTTTATCGTTTCCAATCCAGTTTTTCAATTTTTTTCTTACTTCATTTATACGACATTAAGCCGGTTTAATCAAATAAATTTTATAATATTATCAAAATTACATGTATATATATATTACTGTCGCTGTTCACGCACACACACATACGGATAAAAAATATTTTTAATTAAAGGTTTTTATTTCTGTTGTAATTATAAATATAAAAATTTTTATTTCTTCTTTAAAAATTAATAAAGAATTATTATACCCTCGTATAAATAACTTTTGCTACGACAGAATTAATCATATATATATATATATATGTTTATATGTTATAAACTCCTCTAAAAATTAATACTTAAACGATACATTTTTCGATTCCGGTTGAAATAATTATTTATTTAATAAATTATCGATTATGTATTTAATTTACCCAAAAACGTCGACAATCTAATCGAATTATTGGCCGCTAATTAATGATATAGAATTTAAAGTTATTCCTTTTTTTTCGACGCGGTATTTGAATATTTAATTTTAAATATTTAATTTTAAATATTTAATTTTAAATATTTAAATTTTTTTTAATGAAATATTTTCTTCGCGTTAATCGTTTAATTAAATATTTTTTCCGCTAGGTCCGTTAACATTTAATACGAATATCCGGATAATTCCGAAAAATATTAAGAAAGAAGCGAATTAATCGACTTTCGTCCGGTATAGGTTTTTTGACGATATCGCAACGTGTTTAAAAAAAGGTCTTTATTTACTGTCTTTTATAACGACTATTAATATTAATAATTTTTTTAAAAGCGTAAAATTTTTTCAGCAGACAAACGTCATCCTTTTAAATCAACCTGTCTCGGATAATATAATAATAATAATAACAATAATAATATTAATAATAATAATAATAATAATAATAATATAATAAAGGGTTTGAGGTATTTAAACAAAGAAAAAAGTAATGGAAACATAACCATAACTAAACTACTTCTAACACAGATCAAAAAGTAAGAGATATTGAAATAGACGAGAAAGAAAAGAGAAGGATAAAAATGTAGTTGTGTTCTGTCCTTTTATAATGGTGTGTGTACAATGATGTGCGATCGTGTATAAACGTTCGAAAAACCTGGAATAGAGAGAAGTACCTGCCGTAGGCTATACACGCGAAGAACAAATATATATACGTCGCAATAAAGAGCAGGCAACAGGTAAAAATCATCGCGGAGGGATCATTCTCGAATAATAGTTCAGTTCGGTTCAGGTATGTTTCTTTCAAAGTTACGCGTGGTAGTGTATGGCTATGTATATACACGTTTCATTGCAACTCGTGTTCGGATGACAACGACGACTAAGGATATATCGGTCGAAACGTCAGAGGAAGATGGAATAACCATTAGGCGGTTACCAGTGATAAGAGCGAGCGAGTACGGTCGAGTGTTTTAAGTTGGATGACTGCCTGGATGGTACGCTGTCAGAGTGCGCACTACAAACATGTTAAATAATAATGATGAAACGATAATAACCATCATGATCGAAAATCGTCATCAATATCACGATACCATTATCCTTCAGGTATATATATACATATATTATTATATACCTCCGTACTTCTCTAGACCGAGGAAACTGCAGGACGCCATGTTGGAAAGAAGAAAGCCTTAGTTTTCCTCTTAAGAAACTGACTGTTCAACACACACACATATATATATATATAATATGTACACTATCAATTTAATACTAACGCCAGTCAGAACAGCAGGCAACAAATGAAAAAGTCAGTCCCGTAGTAGAAGTAAACCGATGAGGAGCCTGTTGCCACTTGGACGATGTATCGCCCGCACTATTCTTCGTCGCAATACCTTCGACTTCTCTATCCTTTTCCAAGAAATCTTCGCATTTTAAACACACACACGTACATCCCACACTAAATCTACCTTCGAGAAACCTTCTTATTCACCTTGCCGTGGTTGTCGTCATCGTACGGAAACTACCAACAATAACAACATACAACTATTGCGAACACGTGAGAAACGGACCCGGCTATATATTTTTTCTATATATACATACGTAATGTATATACTACATATATATATATATATTAAGCAATAGCGTTAATGTGTTAGTATTTTACAGAGTAGCCAGCAGCGATAAATGTATTTGGTAGTGTTGTCGTAGTAGTTGTAGGAGTATAATGAGACTAATGATGACAATAATAATAATAATAATAATGGTATTCTCGTGTAAAGAAGTATATATTCTTTGCTCGGATGGTCAGAGGTTCTCTCCTCTGCGAAATTACTTCTACAGCCAACAAACTCTAATCCTCTGTGCCACGGTTATAGCGGCGGCGCTGTTGCTATATACGTGAGCAACATAGAACGAAAGGTATACTCACTCGCACACTTCTTCTGGTAATGCGTTATATTTTTCTAGTGTACTAGTCGTGGTGCGTTGTCGACAACCTAGCAGCGGTGTTCGTTCAAATTCTTATATATGTACATACATATACATATATATATACATATGTTTTTGTGTGTGTACGTACATATACACACGGTTTTTTCCATTTTTCTTTTTTTTTTTGTTCGTCGTGTACATATCGAGGAGTCGCCGCGCTGAAGACTTTGCGGTGGAAAACACGCGCCCGCGACTACGATTCAGTCGACAATTCTTCCGCTATTAAATCGATGCCGTGTCGCGTTATGCGCTGTATTAATGCGAATAGTAGAAAAATAATAGAAATTTCAACGAACGTTCTTAGAACCGATTCCAGATTCCAGAAACAGCGATAATTCGGTAAGTCTTCGTATATTTTCTTATTTAGTAGAGTTTTTCATATTTTCAGCTACTAGCGTCGACTGTGGGGCAAATTCCGGCACCGGACGACGACAACGATAACATTTATAGCGCGCTCGCGATTAAAATTTTAATTTATAACAAGATTACGAGATCGAACTACTATAAAATACATCACATAGGTGTTGACTGCTGACGACTTTTACGTATTGTGTACATCGACAATCGGAGGTTCTACATCCGCTATTCGAGTTATATACGCATATATATATAGCGAGAGGACGGTAATAGTGAAGGCGGTAGCGAATCCTCCCGAAAGCCAGTCATTCGTCTCCAAACAGGTTCGTCAATAGAAGTTGTCGTTGTTTAACAACGGTGGAAACTCGATATTTCCTTACACAGGTTTCGAGACGATCTAGACAGCCGTACGGTGAGTAGCCGGTTTTTTTCGAAAAAGTGCACAGACCCCGGTTCAAGTGGAAAAACCGGGTAGCTAAACCAGTTTTCCCGTGCCGGGCTATGGCCGTGTGTCAACTGAACGCAAACAATAACCCGTTCACGCAACTATATACTATACTTTGTGTATTATCTAGTCGGGTTCCGATTTATCCGTTATCTATATATATATATATATATATATATATATATATATATATATATATATATATATATATATATATATATATATATATATATGTATATATTTTTAATTTGATTATTATTACGGTAAACGCATTTTCGGAAGTAGCGTCCATTTGCCTTTATATCGATTATTATTATGATTATTATGATTATGTGGAAATTGTTGTACCGGTTGTCGAGGAGTAAGATGCGCGTTTTAAAATGTAAACAACAAAGGATATTGTCTCCTTGGTCGACGTTGCATGTTAGTTGTTTGACTAGGTCAACTATTTATTAATACTCGAATGTCGGGTGCGTATAATAGTAATTTATAGAACTGCCAGACTGGTTACGAAGAATAAATGACATATAACAGTATTTCGAAAACCAGATTGAGCTTACGTGAAAAATTTCGTTTTCATTCACATCTACCACCTACTTACTTATCGTAATCGGGTAATGTTCCGGAACGACCTTCACGGCTGCAATCAATTTGCCGATGCCGCTCTGGTTTTTCAGCGAAATCCGCTATTATGGAGTCGGAAAAAAAAAAGTTTTATCCGTCTTCGACCTCCTAATAATTGGTAGAGTCTCAATAAGAGCAAAAGTATTTTATTCGGAACTTCTAAATTCTAAGCCAGATAAATAACAGATCGCGTTACTTACGACCATATATACATTTAAAAAAAAAAAATCCGGCTGAATTATTAAATCGCGAATTAATAACCTATTCCCCGGTTACTTTCGGTATTACGTTGGAGAATAACGTTTCTCATTATTAGCTTGTAATTAGTTTTCCAGTTACAGAATTTAGTATTTTCTATCCGGCATTAACTTTCGAAATAATAATAATCTCAAGAAATGATACGGTCAACGGAGAATTTGTTAATTGCAGATAAAGTCGGCGATAAAATCATTATGGGTTTATTTTTCTCTGTTTATAAATAATATTTAAAGAATATGAAAGAATAAAAAAGATATTGAGATAATAAAATATAATTTTATAATTTAGTTCGTATTATTTAATAAATTTTGCTTAATAAATGACAAAGTTGTTCACATATATATATATATATATATATATATATTTATATATATATAAATGTTGAATATATTGGAGAGTAGTGATTTTATTAATGAATAATAAACCAAACAAAATATAACACAATCACTAAAAGTTTTTAAGAGCTTTTCGACAGTTACGTCATTTTCAAGCACGCACCGAAATTATTACATCTTTTATATATATATATATATATATATATATATATATATATATATATATAAATCCATTGTACTGATTTTATTTTTAAAAAACTACTAATGATTTAATAATCATTAACGAACAAGCTGACGTCAACTTCGAGTTGCGAGAAACGTAACTACTAATAATTAATCGCAATAAAATTAAATATTAATACTAATAGTAAGAAAAAAATAATCATATGTAATAGAATAACAATTATTAACATTAAACTGACAAGCTACAGCACCACCCTAGTTACAAAGTGACCGATGCTTATCTACACGTGATGATACACAATCTTTCAATGATGACTAAATATAAGCGAGGTAGTTTTCGATACTAGATTATCCTCAAATGTTATTAACGTGCGTAATAAATTATTTTTAATTTTGTATTTTTTTTTTTTTATAGTTTTCATTTTTTCTATAAAGGAATTTAATTTCGCGAATTCCCCGCAATATTTAAATTATTTATCGACTTTTGTTTTTATATAAATTAATGCGTTAATAATTCTTATTACGAATCGTGTATATATATATTATTTATTATTAATATTTTAATTTATCGCCTCTAATTACTATTATGTAATGTATAACTTGAAGATGAAGTAACTGCAGAAAAATAAATAAATATATATATATATAAATATATAATGTACATAAATTTTAGAACATTTAGGAAGGAAATAAGAATAATCTTCAATTAACGCTTTAAAAATTAACGAATTTAAATGTAAAAATTATATATATATATGTATATTTTTTGTCGATATCTCACAATTTGATCTATAACTCGATCTTACACGCTTATCCGAATTGCTAAAACTGTCGATGTTGCGGTACAGAATGTTCTTTGTAGGCAGTTTGTTTTTTTAGAAGAAATTATTACCAAAATCGGAAATTTACGCAGATTATAATTAAGTCGTAATAAATTATTAATTTTTTACATTCGTGAATTTTTAATCGAAAATTAATTCTTTTATTATCGAAAAGTGGCCGAAAAAATATTTTATTTTAATATTTTTCAAGAGTATTATACTCTTATTCTAATCGGGATAGATTATTTTATTTTATAATTAATAAATGTTTAATACGTTTGAATATTCAAACAATAAAATATTCAGTTTCGATTGAAAGTCGAGAATAAATCTAATAAATTGTAGAAATGTTTTCCTTTTTATCGGCGTAATTATTTTGAAAAATTTTCAATTACGTATTGAATACGTAAACTAAACTACGTTCGAAATTATTCAGGCGTGACTCGATTTGGTTTTCCTATCATGTAACTCAGTTTATATATATATATACGTATATACGTATATACACAGTTTGCATTCCGCGTTAGTACAATATATTTTCTAAATATAAATATCTGATTATTATATATATATGTATATATATGTATACGGTATGGGTGTTTTGTTATTTGAAAATTCACATATTTCATTTAATATTTATATTTGGAAACACTATTGCGCGAAGCTTTAGCTTTGTAAATATATATGTTAAATATATATGGCGAAAATTAACGTAATAAATTATTTGAAAAAGAAAGAAAAAATATATTACTTAGGATTATTTCTCATTTTACTTTAATCGTAATAAATATTTACCGAAAAAATTGCTAGTTTAAAGAATTTCATTTTGAAAACGAAAAACTTAATACCCGGTTTTATTCGAGGGTCATATCCTGTTTACATGGACAGCGTCGACGTATTTTTTGTCTACGCGTGTGTTACGGTTCGGGAATGTATTTATTGCGAAGCACGCGCAGGAGTGTAATACGAACGACCAGGTAAAGAAAAACGAATTTTTGATGTAACGATTCATAGTTGGTAAGAGCACGGAAAATAAAGGGAGCATAAGAGATAACAAAACGTCGGGGGCTTTAATAATGAACAATGATAATGATAATAATATTATTAATAATAATAATAATAATACACCTGCTGTTGTCGATGGTATCTTTGTATGACGATGATGTGTAGTCGGAGGTGTGTATCATACCGACCATCCTCTTCCATTTCATGCGCAGGTAATCGAATATACAAGATAGACATGTGACGGTATTGTTCCAGTTTTAAAAGTTATTTCTTGTATATAACGAATGGTTGACTATCTTTTAAAATGTGAATTTTGAACTTTTTTTAAATTTTATTTCGCCAAATTTTAATCGGAATTCGTCGTCTATATTTTAATCGGAATTCGTCGACGATATTTTAGTGCGTGCCGCGTAATGAAGACGGGCTTGTAATAAGGAGAAGTACGTATTAATATTTATATTTCAACCGAGAACGCGTATTAATTTCGGAAATTTTAACGTAAAATGTCCTTTAAAGTCGTACTCGACTTTTCACAGTTTTGTTGACTGTATGGCTAAAATATTGTCAAAATTATTAGTATCACAATAAAAAAGAATGTTTTATACTTATAATAATAATAATAATACGTTGGCAATGCTTTAATTTAAAAAGTAGAAACAGCTGATTATTGTTAGGCGTAGTTTTCTGAAGAGCATATTTTTGTTTCAATATAGCTGGCGATGATTTCAAATAAGAATGAAATTGTGGTCAGGTTTTTCCAAAATTCATCCTTGTCGTCGACATAACTTCGGGAACAGCCGCTTGAAGCTGAGTTTTGTCCGATGTTCATAATTTTTATATATATATACATATATATATGTCATAAACAATAACCGTATAAAGGAAAGAATGAAGGAGAGGAGAGAAAATTGGAATAGGAATGAAAATGTATATTAATCGACGATTCCAACGAATTGCCTAAATTGGATGTTGTTCAAGAAGAAAAGCGTTTATTTAACTTTTTTATTATTTTTTTCTGGCAGTATAGAAGAATTCTCTGAAAATAGCTCACGACACTCAAGTTAGCATCAATTTTTCATTTTCAGTCGTCTGCTAGATCTGGCTGAAAAATCGATAGTTAACATTCGCTATAATTTGAATTGAAGTTTACCATGTAGAACTTAGACATCTTTTACATATGGAACGTACAAGTCCGCATGAAGTATGTCGCTAGATACATAGACTGCTGTTGTATTCTACGAAGGTTACTTCGGCTCGATGTTCCGTATAATTCTAACCCGTATAAAGAGAATATTCTTTCTACTGGCGCATTTGTTCCAGGCCGGCATATTCTGATAAAAGGCAAAAGTTGATATGTTCAAGATTATTAGTGTCGAAATGTTTAAATACTTACAGTATTCTGTCGAAATATTTAGATTATTCCAATTAACCAGTTCAGATTTAGGCGCTGCGTTGGACATACTTCAGTCAAATTAAACATCGTCTATGGTTGATAGGAAAAACGGGATAATTCCCTGTCCCTCCGAAACTTTTATCCGGGACACCGGGGCCGAATAAGGGACAGACCGTCCAAAACGGGACGTATTTAGATAGTTTTGTAGTCGAACCTGTCGAAGGCCGGTATTATTATGTTCAGCCTAATCACGCGCGTTAAACTAGTGTTTAAAAATAACGAATATTTTCTAAAAAAAAAAATAAATAAAAAAAATACTATTTTTCAAACTTTATCGAAGTTAAATACCGAGAAAAATCGTTCAACGGGCTTTATCGTTGATAAGTTTTTATTTTTATCGTTTTTGTTATGTCTGATTATTGAATGCGATCCTAAATGATTATTTCTCTAATCTCGGCTATATTTTCAGATAACGACTTACTTTTAGACATAATAAAACTAAAAGTTCTGGTTAGACATACAAGTACACAATCATACACACATATATACAACTACAAGCGCACAGACACACACGCGCATGTTTGAGATATGTATATGTTTAGGAAAATGATTTATTACAATCGGAACGGTTGAAGCCTATTAATAAATGCGAAATACCGCTTAAATTGTATAGGTTAAACATTTTATTATCGGATGTTTTTCGACTTTTTTCTTCGATATTTTTAACACTTTCACGTATACTTTCGGATACGCTATTTTCTAGCTTACTCGTTATACTCTATCGTACGATAATTTCACGCTGCGTCTGTCTGGCGACACTGCTGAAATTGAAATCGCAAGTATAGTTACCGATTTACGAGTTATTTTCTCTAACGTCAATTAATATCTTAATGGAAACACTTAAAAATTGTTTATCATTATTATCTATGTGTACAGGTGAATTAAGGCAGAAATTTTGACGTACAACGTGGGCTAGCATTTAACCTATACGAGATGCAAGCAACTGTCATCTCGGCCGTAATTAACGACGATGCCACAAATTTCTTCTACGTCGATGTATGCGATGAACGCAGATCGATAGAAATACCGTCTTTTCTTATTTTTATCGATATTTACTTTATTATACGCTTCATATGTGTCTCCGGATATTCTGCCTCCCGTATAATTCCTTCTATTATTTTTAGGTCTAGTTATTTTTCATTTCAATTTTCTTTCTTTTATTATACATTCATTTTGTTTCTTCTTTTATTCTCCCGACGACATCTTGTCCGTTCTCTTCTGACGATAGAAATCAAATATTTCCAGTTGATCGATTATTAACACTTTTTAATTCCAAATTTCCGAACCACGCGCTAGTATCACTCAGCTTGAGACGCCGACGCGAACGACAAAAATTGGTTTTATGCAATATTTAACGAACGAACGTATAACAAAATATGTTTCATTTAATAAAATTCGATAAGTTGCAATATTTAATAAAGTTAATACGTAATAAATTAATTACGTTTCGTTCGACAAAAATTGATTTTAGAGATACGATAATAAAAATTAATAAAATCGAATAAAAATATTAAGTAAATTTGTTTTATTTGAGAATGTGTTCGCAATTGAAATGTCCGTCGTGTAAATTAATAATGAAAAAATTAATTTCTTACACTAGGAACGCAAACCCTTTTTTTGAGCAGACTAGGCAACGAGGATTTTCACATTTAATGCGTTTATACGTAGTTTGCTTCTTCTTTCGATAAGGACAATATGTCTTCCTCATTGGAAGCTTGTCACAAATTTCTTGAGAAGCACTCGTTTTTTTTTTTTTTTTTTTTTTAGAAACGACGCTGTACTAGTTGTGTTTTTTTTTGTTATCAAACTGTTCGCCAGTAATTTATGAATTCGAAACGTCTCATTACAGGTGTCTTATCATAGCTTGCGTATATAATGATCGACAATGCTAATCGCAATCATATTATAAAATATTGTCACAGGCCACAGTTGGTCCAAATTATCCACCTCTGACTTTGTGGAGTTGTAAAAACAAATTATTTCCGGTTCATTATTGGTCTGGTCAGTAAATTTTCTAACGTGTATGGAAGATATGCCTGCTTTACTTTGTTTAGGCACATAGGACACGCGTGTAAATCATGAACTTGACCATAATTCTCTTGTTTTGTTTGCTAGAAATTCAGGTGGTATTTCTCTCTTGTTGCTTTTCATAGTACCAACGTATGTTAATTTTTTTTTTAATTCATTCAGAACTTCCAAAGGAGAAAACCAATTATCAGCAGTGATGTTGCGCTTGGACTGAGCAATCGGTTTCGTTAACTGTATAACATTTTGCGAAGGCTTAGAAAGTTTGTTTGCTTCATTTGAAAGTGTATATACATCGCTATTTTTTTCCTAAATAGATATATGCATTATGCAAATAGGAATTACGTGCATCTGTTAATCGCATTATTTTGAGTAGTCCATACTTTAATGGTTTATTTGGCATAGAAAACTGATCAACATTTCATCAACTCAGAAATGATTCACAATTTCAAATGATTTCTAACAGTTTCTTATAAACTTTGGAGGGAAAAAATGAAATCCCAGCTGCAAGAACACTTTTCCTTTCTTGCTATGGCATCGTCAAACCCATCAAACCTTAACGACGGTAACAGAGTTTGACATCTCTTCAAAATTGATGTTGTTGAAAATAATGACGCAAGATCTTCTCTTTCCGATTTAAAAATGCCACAAAGCATCGCGAGTCCAGTCAGACTTTCAAGTTCAATTATATCAGTCTTTATAGATCGCTGAATTACTCAGTTTTTCCATCATTGATTTCAGTTTTTGGTTGGAATGAACTACTATTTATGAAATCATCTCAGAGTCAAACAACAGGCGCCAATCATCTTCAATATTAGGATTTGTACCAAGCGATTTTGCATCTGGTCGTACAGCAGGAATAATATTTCTAACTGGTGTCTTTGTAGGTTTTGGTTCCATTGAACTTCGAATGAAGCATTCCTTCCTTTTTTGTTCATCGCTACATTGATCTTCTTTTAATTGTTAAAACTGTCCACAAGGAATAAAGTGGTCTGGAATAACCCTTATAATAGCCCCCCAAAAAACCCTTATAATGTCTCACATTACAAATTGCTTTATACCGAATTTCCATGCTTATCACGGTTTTATAATATACAGATGCTAGTTAAACAAATTCGTCCATTCGTAATCGCCGTATTCCAAATGGAACTTTACTATCTCTCCCTACTGCTCACACCATGTAGATTGCTTTTTAGGTGTTCCTATTATCTCTCTTCCCGTAACACATTATACAATCAAATCATTATCAATTCCTCTCCCTATAAGCGCATCTTTCTTACTTGCTACTCGTAATGTGCACATTTATATATAAGTTTATTCGTGAAATTTATTTCATATTTTATATTACAATTTGTAATGGGTAAATCTTGTGAAAGCCCATAAATAAACAAAATAATAAAAAAAAGGCCAGCCATTGTTTTTTACCATAGTAGTTTCCAGATTTGTGTCTCGTAAGCATTGAAGGCGCATTACCAGAGGGGCCAACTTCTTGAATTGAACTTTCATCTATCATTTCATTTATCTCATCATAAATATGTCGAACTAATTCGGACTCAGTGTCATGGTCAGAGTTTTCTATTTTATCCTCGGCATTGTAGAAATCATGAGTTAAATCCTTCATCACTCGGTTACACCTCTTCTTGAGGAAGAGCAACCATTGTCATTATTTTTTGTCCTAGCAAAAAACACATTTGCCATACTGAAAAAAACAACTTAGAAAAAAAATGAACTTTGATGTAAAATTATATTCAAGAAACTTTCTTATAGATGAATTGAAAGAGAAAATACAAAAATGTATGAAAAATTAAACGGGTCTTGTGTATTTTTCACAAGTGGTCTTAAATTGAAATGTATAATTCATTTACGTGTATTTTTTAAATTGAAATTATTTCCGTATCATGTTTAGTTGATTACAGTTGATCGTATATTTCTTTTCGAGATAAATTTGGATTTAGTTATTCAGTAGAGCAAATAAAAATATATGTAAAAGTAAACAGAGAAAATTAACACGCAGAACAAATTAATTTCAACACAAAAATTGTCATTATTGATTAGGTATATAACTCACACGTAGTAAGAAACAACGTGTTTCAGGTAATATACGTCTGTAGGCGTCTCTTAGACGTTGTAACTTTTAATTACGAATCTACTGAAATAACAAAACACAACTTATTCACTAGACAATACACAGATATTGTTTACAACGACAACAGCCGGCTATCTTACATAGTATGCTACTCCTGACTGCAATCTTCATTTTTGTCTTGAGGCAGTGTTTTTTGAAGGATAGTGTTCTATTAAGGATATCTCCGAGGTACATGGGACGTTCATTGAAGTCCACTTTTATCCCTTGCCATGTTACTTCTGTAAGCGTCTCTGTTTCTTAGGTGAAAAGCAGTGCACTGAGTTTTTTTTGGATTTGGTTTCAGGTGATTCTGTGCATATTATTCTTCTAATTTTATTAAAGAACTGGAGAGTTATTTTTCAATTAATTTGAATGATTTTTCTTGGCAGGCAACAACCAGGTCGTTCTCATAGATGAAGTGATTCATGCCTTTGATAATAGGCTGGTCGTTTGTGTATATGTTTAATATTGGCGCTAACTCACTTCCCTGTGGAAGCCCATTACGTTGTCTTCTCCAGCGACTACTCTTGCCGTCTAAGGAGACATAAAATCGTCGATTTTTCTAGTATTCTATCGATAACACTTATAAATTTGTAGTCACCGGTAATATTATACAGTTTACTTAGTAATGATCAATGGATTTTGTCTCCACTGAGTTTCTTTATTAGTGTCCATGCTCTCTTACTGTTGTGCTTCATGTTCAGTGATTCAATAGTTTCGATCCATCGATTTTTGCGGACGTTGCTGATACTAGCAGTAACTTGCTTTCCAAGCTCCAAGGTTTCCAATGAAAATGGATCAATTTCATACTCGTTGTATAGTTCCAATGTGTTCTTGTCCAGGCCTGGGATGTATCTAGTTCGACATCCTCTTGGGATATATTTCCTTGATGTTTCTTTTATCATTCCCACGAAGGCTTCACACGAACTGGCGTTTGGTTCTATACTCTTTATTCTGTTATCTAAGTCTCTGGCAAATTCATCCAACTTTGTTTTTCGGAAATTAAAGCGATGTTTGAAGGTTACATCTATCGGTCTAACTGTAGGTTTAAATTGTATGATCACGGGGACGGTGTTGCGAGTTTGGGATGGGTTTGGCGATGATTTTGGTAGCTAGCGATTTTGCATGGCTGCTTACAAAAACAAGGTCTGGGTTGTAACCACGTTTTCATCGAGCGCAGTTAAATTATGGCGGTAGTTTTTGATCATGTATAAGTTCCAGATTATCTTCTTCAGTCAAACTTTCTACCATATCATCATTGATATTTGGGTAACTCTATCCCCATACTTCCGAATGGCTATTATAATCATCAATTACAATTTTATTTCTATTATTTCCATAGTTTGAAGTTGTAGGTCGGTGGAAAGGCAGATGATGCGGTTTATATACAGAAGTGACGGTACAGCTTGACAGTTCTATCGTAATTTCTTCCATATCGAAATTTTTACTGTCTATCGACAGAAGGTCAGTTGCTAGTTTAACAGAAATAGCGCTTCCATACTTATCGCGTGGTATTGCTGCTGCTATCTGCATACACCATGGATTCTTATTCCTTTATGCGTTTCTTGTATGCATAATACATCGCATCTAGTGGTTGAACAAAGCTGTGATAAAATCATTTCCTTTATACTGGTTAGGCCTTCGATAATCACGTAATATCGCGTTCCTAGGATTTTCGCATACGACTAATTAATCCCCGTGATGGTTGAAGATATGTATGTCTAGACTAACGACTGACGACACAGAGGTATCGTATTGAAAATTGCAGGAAACAAATCCGCGGACGCTAATGTAAACCTCGTATAGAAAATTTCACATACGACTATTACGATTCTCGACTAGTAAAACGTTTCGGACCTAAATGTGTCGTTTCAAGAAAATAAATTTCGCTGGGAAATTGTGAATGCCTATCACCCATGATAGAGAACAACAGTTCGCTTTTAGTTTGCAAACCCCGATATTGAAATACTTTTTATCGAATATGTCCGCAATAAAATTCACGCGTCTCTGTTTAAGCTGTGGCCTGCAAATTCACTAGTCTTCTAAATACATGCCGCATTGTTTGTCTCGGATTTCCGTACTGATACGCAGCAGATGTCGTTATACCCAATTTAGATATCCGCAATTTCCTTGTCCAGTCTTAGTTCTATTAAGTGTCTTTCATTATTTCCTAGGTAAATCCATTCCTTTAACTTGATTTCTCGTTAGAATTTGTTGTTTGTTCTACATTCCTTTTCCACATTATTTTCCATTTATTAAAATCTTTCTGTTCGAGGTTATTTTCCTTATTTAAGTCTCGATACCGGTACGGACCTTATCTCTTCAGAGATTGACATTTGGGGGTTATATTTTAAATTTATTTCTATCTCTGAATAATGCTACTTCCCGTTTATATTACCGAATACCGATAGCCACATAAGTGACAGGGATTTCTCAGCGTTCCTGAAATGATTCGGATTGCTTCGTTTAATATTACATATACTTTTTTTAACACGGCATCTATTACACCAAACTGATGAACAATAGTCGGCTGCTGAGTATACAAGTGCTAAGAAATTCCGAATGTTCTGGAATGAGCAATAATCGAACCTGAAGAGTCTTCTAATGAGATTTATACGTGTTTTCAACTTTGTAGATAAAACCGATAAATTCTCATTATGTGATAAGGTGTGGTCTCTAATGTCACGCCTAAATATTTTGGGTATTTTGTATTCGCTAATTCTACACCTTCAAATTTCATTATAGGTTCCGAGTCTTTCCTTCGCACGGTCATTGCCATGTCGTCCCGGAACTTTTTGTAAAATATGTCAAGAATATCGCTGATAAGTAAAAAAAAATTCGATAAAATTGTAATAAACGCTGGTTCCAAATGGTCGTGCCGTTTTAACTTAACCGCACAACGGCTACAAAATATGCGCTGCAGAATAATTCTGAAACTTCCAGTCTATATAAAAACTAAACGCATCCGCGGATGTGGTATATACACGCCGATCTCAAATTAATTACGAAAAATTTTTTAATAGTTGTGTCTACAATTTGGCTCATAAATGACAGGGATTGCGCCACACGTACAAAATTTACAAATAAAATATAAACGCTGCAAAAAAAAAAAAACCCATTAAACACACGCTATTAGGATGTAAAGCCGGCATTTGTTCCGTCCAAAATTTATCTTTACGTACGCTACACGTAAGAGGTATATCCTATTAGGTTATATATTTATAAGTTCAAACCTAGACAGCCTTTTATGATCAGTAGTTTTGTTTATGGGTTTTTCTGTTTTATTTTTTTTATTATTATTATTTTAGTCTATACGTAGTAAGAAGTGTGCTCAGATTATATTAATTTCGTTATTTTTGTAACATCTATTTGTTTTGTTTTACATCTATCTAGTGATTAAAATCATATATTTTTTTTGTTTTGTTTTTTTTTTCATTCGTTCTTTTAAAAGAATACTTTACATCGTATATTACTTAAAATGATGACGTCATAAATAGCATCCTACATACACGGAGTAGTAATTAGTAGTAGTAATAATGAAAATAATGAAAATAATGATAGCTGTGTAACTCCGGAGATAATAAGTAGAGAGTAATTATATAGCGTATTCTAATGTAATTATACTTACGCTTATTTAAGTTCTGTCCAAATAACTTTTCACGAAAGAAAACAATAAAAAAAAAAAAGATGTTGACTACAGTCTCAACGGACGGATTATATATGTAGATGTGTTTGTGCATGTAGGTGTTTATGTATGCGTGTGAGCGCAAGAGTTAGGAGGTTTATATATTAGGCTGTTTGTTTTACGACGACTCTACTACTATGTTAGATAGTAAAGACGTTCTCGTAAATCCCATCTTTCTTTTTTTCTGCTTTTTATTACCTTAAACGAGACGTATTACTTTCAACACAACAGACTGTTCTAGACGACGCGAAGTTTATGTCTTCTCATACAAAAAAGTTTCAGTCTCGGACAAATAATGGACGTGGCGAAATATCGAACCCGAGTAGGACATAAGGGGATTGACGAACTTGACCATTAAAAAGCGAACTTTTTCTCTCCTTTAATTGAAGCATCACAGGGACGAATTCGTATTTCGCATTTCGCATTTCGCGCAGCTCGTACGAAACTATAAAACTTATACGTTACCGTGTCTAAGCGAATTTTCCACGAATGTTCAGGACGATACGGCTGTCAGAGTCTAAAAGATAAGTCGATGATCCCCGAAAGTCGCACATTTAAAGTATTTGTTCGGTATTTATTCTTGTAAAATCGTGTTTTTTCGGGAAACATATTCAGACAATTAATTATAAATATTTTTTAACCGTATAAAATTGCGTTTAATAAATGGAACGTCTTTTTTTTTTTTAAATTAATTTCGGAATTTTTCGATCGGATTTTTTCCTCAAAATAATTCTTTCCATAAATTAAAGATAAACCGAAACGGTACACGAAATAATAACACATTTTAATTATATTTACCAACCTAAACGCGGTAAAAAAAAATAAATAAAATGTAAGAAAATAAAATAAAACGTAAGAAAATAAAATAAAATGTAAGAAAATAAAATAAAATGTAAGAAAATAAAATAAAATGTAATGAAATAAAATGCAAGAAAATAAAATAAACTGCAAGAAACTAAATAAAATGTAAGAAAATAAAATAAAATGTAAGAAAATAAAATAAACTGTAAAAAACTAAAATAAAATGTAAGGCAATACTTAATAATTTAGATGTACAGTATTAAAAAAAAAAGAAGCAAAGTAAAAAAGCAGGTTTGATTATAAAATAATCTGATAGTGAATGCGGTAAAAAATGCAAGAAGCAATCATTAATATAGATTAAATTTATACAAAAAATTACACAAAATGTCCAGAAAATAAAAACTTCCTGTTTGATATAAAAAATTTATAATATACTTCTTAAAACTAACAATTCTTTATCAAATTGTATCATTGTCATTTTAACTGATTTTTCCTTATTTATATAGAAATACATAGCGGGAGATGGGAGATATGGATTTCAAAATTTGAGATCCGATTTTGAAGGGATGCTTATCCTCCTATATAGTTGGATTTCGCTCTACGTACGAATAAATACAATAAGGTTTAACAGGGCGACAATTGTTGATACTTACATATCAAGTATTACATTTATGCGCTTTAAATTATTTTACGTCTGTAATAAATTAAATTGGATATCTTTTATTGTTTTCAATGTATTTGTATGCGCGAGTATTTTAAGCTGTGGAGTTTTTATTATAATTTTTTCCAACATCAGATAAATTATTTATATTATTATGTTTCGGATTTTATTATTTATCCGGTGCAACTTGTCATTAATTAAATCGTATTTATGTTCGTAAATTTGTAATTTTATTTTAAAAATTATATTAATAAATTTTAAATAAATATTTATAATAAATTTTAAGTTCATTTTTCCTTATATATATATATAAATGTCGTGTCATGGTGATCGACCACACTATTTCCGAAATCAATAAACTGATTTCGATAAAATTTTGTATATGCGTATTGTTTGGTTCAACTTAAAGGACAGCTTTTATCCCGATTAGTGACCGTCAATTTCTGTTATTGCGAAATTAATAGTGTTTATAGAGTAAGGGTTAAATTCACATTTAAATTCTAAATAACTTTTCAATAAATAAAACTGTGTTTTTTCGATACTCCAATTTATTAAGCGTGCTTCAGACGAATGCGATATAAACAACGTGGCTGTTCAGTTTCTTGTGTTATTTGTATATTTTTCTTATACAAAACTATTACAATAGGTGAAATTCTGTGTATAATTTTTATTAAATATTTTGAACTTCTTACCGACTTTACGTGTGATTCGATTATGTATATAGTTTTACAATTATAAAATCATCGACGAATTTCGTTATTGAATATTCAATTTTCGGTAAAACACGTTGTTGGATGTTTAGATGTATTAGGAGAACTGGTGAAAGAATGTGTTTGCCTTATACTCTCGTATTTTGATATGGATCGAAGATAAAATCAATGAAATAATTTCTGCCGTAATTCCAGTACGATCAGTTTTTATCGAGAATTATTTAATATTGTCATCAGTCACACGATTCACGATCCTAGTCATGTTTTTAACACGACGTCATTCGTTTACCGAGGATGGAAAATAGAAAAAGACATTCCCAAACCAAATGATACCATTACGAATATTGACGGTTATCAATAAAATTACTTCCTATAATTAACTATTTTATATAAGTAAAATACGAAATTAAAAACCTTACGCCGATTTGCGGTTTCCTGCAAATCTCAATTTTTTTATTTTATTAAGTTAATTAATAACGATTTCATTATTTCGAGTAATATTTTTTTATTATTAATTAAAATTACTTCCTAAACTTAAATATTATATAATTAAAATACGAAATTAAAAATCTTACGCCGGTTTTGCGGTTTCTCGCGAATATCAAATTTTCTTATTTTATCAATTAGTAGTGATTTAATTATTTTAAATAATTTCGTTGATTATTAATTTAATCTACAATAAGTAAGCCACAACGAACCGTGGCCGGTATATCATATATATATATATAGTTATATTCACATACAGCCGAAGTCTAAATTACAATATTCGCCAGTCGAATCGAATTGAATAAAAGAACGCAGCTCGAAGCAGACGTGTTGAGAAATTTTATTTTAATTTCGAAACTAGTTAATTTTTTTAGATTAAATTTACACGTTTAAATCAAGGTACACACAGTATCCGCGTTCAGTCCTTTAATAGTCAAATTTAACAGTATTTAAAACGCTGTTAATGAAATCTAAACGAAATGAAATATGTCAAAAATTCTACCATTAAACTACACCTGCACTGGAGAATTATTAATAATTAATTACAAAAGGTGTTCGTATATTTGTCCCGCGTTTAGAGAGACTATTGACATTTCTGAACCGGATATAATACGTTATATATATATATATATATATATATATATATATATATTAGGATAGACTGCAAACGCTATTTTGTAGTTGTATATAAATAAGCGATAATATAATTGCTTTGGATTGTATTGTGAATACAGGGAAGGGAATTACGTGATGTGAATAAGTTAAAGTTTACACACACACACATATATATACACATATATATATATATATCATATACAATGTGAACGTGATACGTTAGAAAGGTATGTAATATGTTCATCTTCTCTTCCTGGTGTTATGGACTGTGATTTTTTAACAACAAATAAGACCTAAGCGTGTTATAAGGTGTGTGAGCAAGTATGTATGACCATTTCCATTTCCCCAAATACATATATATATATACATGTATACTTATGTATGTATGTGGTGTGTGTTAGACGCGATACTATTATTTTCACCTAATTTTGCCGAAACCGTTAGAAATTTTATGTCAGTGACACCAAATAATTTTGGCCATCCCATTTTGTTTACTTTTGTCCTACTTTAAGCATATGGTGTTGAAATTTTTTTCGCATCTAACTAAATATTTTAAGTAACGCACGCGTTTGCTTTCTCGTTTTCTCGCTTTGTGATTAATATAGGACTAATTTAACTTTTTCAGAACGATTAATAAGTTTTTAAAAAATAATAATAATATATTTTAGGATTTAACCATAACTGTTTGGTAGAGAATATAGTTTCGGATTCGTGTATTAAAATCGCGACAAGCAATTATATATTGAATTTCTTAAAGTTGTAAAGTTATTTCTTATAATGTTTCCGAGCAACATTCAAAAATAAAAAAATGTATCTCCATAAAATTATAATTAAAAAAAATTTCAACGTATATCCACGATTATAAATTAATTATTTTTAAAAGCATTAATTTTAAATTACTACAAAATATTAGTTTTTATTATTTATATGTTTTCCATATATTACTTTTCTTATTGTTAATATATATATATATATATTGTTTGTTATTATTTTAAATTGAAAATTACGCACGTGTGTGTGTGTATATTTCCGTAAACTGGATATTATTCTTCGATATAGAAAAGTGTCCATTTAAATAAGGAAATATATCTCTGATAATATATACCGGTATCCTGTAATACATTTTCTTTACTATCAGGAAGGCTGCTGGTTATTAGACAAGATCGTGAGATTATAGGAATTTCCGCTTTTAGAAATTTCCTCCTAAAAACGATTAATAATTGGAAAAACCGAGTAGTGTTCATTCGGAATTATTTTCAGACGATTTAATCGCTCGTATAATTTTCTAAGATATTACAAAATTAAAAACGTTAAACGTAATAATTGTTAATATTTATTTAAATAAACGTAAAAAATACTTTTCCGTTATTAATGCATCATCGGGTGTTTTTCTCCTTCATCAAGTAGTTCAGTTGCGGGACCGATATATCTTGTGGTTATTAAATTTAAATTTAAAATAAAAAAATTCTGCATGCAACCAATCTAATTTATCATTACGAAACAGCTTAACTATTAGCACATCTAGTTTCACACTTTTGTCTCGAAAGTTAAAGACGAACTTAAATAATGATGCTAATAATACTATCGAATATATTGGAGGGTAGTGATTTTATAAATTACAAACCAAACAAAATATAACACAATCACTATTATGTTTTTTATTGCGCAAAGTTTTTTTCGACAATTACGTCATTTTCAAGCGTACACAATAAACATCATGTACTAATGTTTATTGTGTACGCTTGAAAATGACGTAATTGTCGAAAAGCTTTGCGCAATAAAAAACTTAATAGTGATTAAATTGTGTTATATTTTGTTTGGTTTATAACTGATAATAATAATTTTTATTATTATGGTAATATAGTTTAGTCGTCGTTAATACGTACATTTGTTCTTATGTTCGCAGATGGGTTTGCGTTAGATGCAAAATGAAATACCGTTTAAATGATAGCGCAACAAATGCAGATATTTGGCGAAAGTTTAATTGAATACGCCGTTTGCTCAACAAATAATCAAATATATAACATTTTTATTCTCATTATTCGCTTTAATTCCGATTTACGTTAATTTTATTATTTTATATCATTAAAATCGCGTGCCATAATATACATATATATATATATATATATATATATACATATAGCTGCACATAGGCGTGCTTTCGTTAGACGGAGGTTTCTTGCGTTGTATCATGTCAACGAATCAAGAACAACCACAAAAGACCGTACTAATTAGCGTAGAAAACGTATCACCACCTTCAGCGAACAATAACAACACTAACAATAATAATAATAATAATAATAGTCATAGCAATAATTCTAACAATCAAGCGTCGTTATCTCCTTTACCGACTACAGTTTCGCCGACGTCTATGCCCGTTGAGGATATTCAATCCTCGTCCGCTTCACCGGTTATGCTAGCCACGATGACGCCCGTCTCTATGGAAGATTTTCCTATTGATTATCATCAGGAAGTCGTATCGTCGCAAGTTGAGACTACCACAGCCGCTCTTGATAATAAACAAGTGATCTACGTATCGTCTGGTACCGGTACTCATCAAGCTATATTGTACGATCCGCAAAATCCGGATTCTTTAGCGGCTCAAGGAATATCGGTAGTGGAGACGATCAACACGTCTAGCGGTCCGGTATCGGTCGTCCTTCAACAGCCGTCTACTTTATTGACTCATGCCGGTGGCACGGCTACCGCTACTTCATATCCAGGACCTGCAGGTACGACAGTTTTAGTTCTGCAAGAACTAGTGGACGATATTTCTTCGGCTACTACATCTGCCGTCGGACTAAAGTAAGTAGTTTTCGTCTTTAATATATATATATATATATATATATATATATATATATATATTGAACTGGAACACTAATATATTGTTTCTCTTGTAAAGAGAGAAAATTATTTTAAAAAAACCCGTAACGCATTTAATAAAAGTTAATGGTCAATTTTAACACTCTTCGCTCATATTTCTAAAACGGTTATTAATTTGGGATTTTACGTTCTGTAGATTAAAACGAAAAGAATTTTACTATCGTTATAAATAATAGAAAATTAATATTGCTTATCTCTCGAGCGGGGTATTTCAGCTAGTTATCGTAAGAAGCTCGAAATTTCAGGCTACAAGTTTGAACTTTTTGGAGATTTATTAAGATGGCTATAGCATCTACGGGAGTTAAGACGACACAAATAAAAACCATTTGAACAACGAGCAAATTCAGCTTTCGGTTACTAGTTACTTCCCTCGTAATTTAATTCTGACGACGGTCATACTGTAATCGGAGGAAGAAATCACGGTGTACCATATGAAAAAAAAAAAGAATTTAGATTTATTGAAAATTTCGTTTATACAAATTTATATACTTGATGAAGAAATAATACGATGAAGATTAATACTAGTGTACCCCGATTAAGTTTAAACCGACAGCCTAGACAGTGTAACAACAATGTTAAAGCAATTTGAGCGACGAACGAAAGATTACTTCAATAAATTAGCGTTAATTTTATTCGTAATAATTGAAATCGCATCCGTTAGAGTCTGATTTTTTTAATCCGTAAAACGGAACGAACGAAACCCGTATATCTGCACGTTCGCGTTAATTAATCTAATCGTCGTAAAAATTAAACTGCGGAAATACGGTACGATTCGAAAATAAAAATTAAGAAAGTTATCGAAACAACTGTTTTGTCTAGCCCTATGGATAATATAAAGGTTTTTCGAGTCCATGTAAAATAGCTAGTCAATCACTGAATTAACAACGGATTGACACAGTTGCTACTCGACTGTCAACTCGACGGTCGAGGGTTCGAAGCCAACTCGCGACATAGAAAATTTTTCATCATTTTGTAATTATTAATTAATTATCTCGGAGAAGCACTTGTCGTATATGAGCGCGCGTCTGCGTTGTATATAAATAGTATCTCGAATGCTAGTCAATTTTGCACGTAAAAATAAAACGCGCGATGGCTAGTCACGACGTTCGACAAGGAACAATACAACGTTGATGATGACGATATATTTAAACTACATCATTCCACTTCTGAACCGTTTCTTTTAATTGTCTATGTGCCATGATCAACTAGATCTAATAATCTAATTTTGCTCCGCTACTATTTTTGGCTATATTATCCTGCCAAATGGGTTGAGTCTGCCGCTTCTGATCTAACCGGTATCATTCGATCATATGTCCATTCTACGTGCTACTTAGTCGGTCCAATTCCATTGGGGGCAGCTTTTTCCACTCTATCGTCTAACGCAATAATCTTTTTTTATTCGCTTATCCGTGAAATTCTTTTCCAGTCTCTGTTTTACCTTTCTTACGCTTTTTAGGCCATTCCCGTTTGTTAAATAACCCACGTTTGATCGCCCCATATGCAGGAACTGGTAATATACGTCGACTTTACAACTTGGCTCAACTACGATGGAAGCGTTAGCGGTAGGATAGACGAGCGTTAAGCGAAAAACGGCTACTACGATATTAGCTGTGGTTTGTTGAGCGACGTTGTTCGTTCGTTCTTACGGCTTCACCTACTGTTGTCTTAAATTGAATTTGAACTTCTGATATCGGAACATCAGTTCCTACATCACGTAATTGCCTTTTACAAACCATTATACGCAATATACTAACATTCATTCATACAACGACGCTTGAGCGACAGGAAAAAATGTATGCCTAAATTTCGCGACGCTTTCGATATCAGCAGCACCGCTTTAACGCTCAAGTGTATCGTAGTTATCGGATACGAGATAGCGTTTAATTTCGGCGCAATATATAAATCAGCGGCGTCGCCTAACTTAGACCGCTCTGCCGCTTGTATCGTAGCCGAAGCCTAAGACGCATCGGTATTTATTTATGTCGCCATACATTATTCCCAAGGCTACTCGCGACAGCGATTTCCCTCACACCTACGTATGTATACATGTTCGACACAATTCGCTATTATTATAATTATTATTTATAAATAACTTTCCTAATTTATCGAACGCTCTAAAAAATAACTCGTTCCCCAAAATATACAATGTATTTCATATACTAGTTCCTAGTAATTTTTTAAACATTTTCTTGCATATCTTCAAACGACGAATTTCGCTTAGACTTTTTTCGACGAACGTCGGACGTAGATTATCGACTTTTCTTCTCAAAGGACGACTTATTTGCTTTGATTTTTAATTGCTACCTCTACTGTCGATCGGTTCGAATCGATCGATTTAAATAATTCGAATCACCCATAAATTTCTAAATAGATAACGTCCTAACTCGAGTCGATATCGATTTAGCGCACGGCTGTAGTTATCTCGTATTTTCTCCGTACGAACTGATCACTACTATTCATGGTATTAGAAATGCTTCAGTATAGAAAATTTCAAGATTCGTATAATATCATTATTGATATACATATAAAAGACGATCGCCCAAATAACCCAAGATGATGATGTAGCACATTTAATCTATAGAAATTTTGACGATGGTAACGATAATGATAGTAATATACATAGAAAGAAGGTTAGGGATTTATCGCATTGCTCGATATATATATATATATATATATATATATATATATATATATATATATATAAAATACACACGGATTAAAATAAAACAAAACGATACATTGACAATTTACGTCTTATAAGACAACCAGGTATCATAAAACGACCATCATCTTAGTAAAAAATAATAGATGGACGATGCCTCAAAACCACTCTCTTATATATATATATATATATATATATATATATATATATATATATATATATATATATGATATGGCCTCTGAAGACATAGGTTATTAAATGTATGTACACATTTCATTTTTAACCATCGCATTCTTTGTTTTATATAAACTTACACTTACGTACGCGCGCATATATATATATATACATAGGTACACATATGATTAACGGAGTTATATACTTAAGAGGTGGCACATATATACTACGGTAGGATTATATGGGTGTATATATTTCATTGTAAATATGAATATATACACGCCATGAATTCGTTAAGAGACCATCCCATATGCATGTTTCAAAGCTAAGATACTTATCTTTACCGATGACTTATACTACACTATACATATATACATATATATATATGTGTGTGTGTGTATATATATATATGTATATAAAATGAATACTTACCTTTATTAATGCTTTGATAAGGAGAAGTATATACATAGCCGACTGCTGTTGATTTTATCACAGTGTTGCATCGTATTTTATACATTATATTACGGCATTGCGGTTTTAGCAGCCCCTGCCGAACGTGTAATTTCCTACAGTCGACCAAAGTCATTCCCTGTTAAAACAATTTTCGTGTACAATTCTTATACCTTTACAATGCTTACCATATATATATATATATATATATATATATATATATATATATATATATATATATACGAATGTGTTCGTGTGCTCCTACTATTAACTATATGAAAAAAAAAACATTCACTATTATTCCATTTTTTTATTGTTAAGAGTAAAATAGATGTCACGTTTAAATAGTAGTAAGTATTTTTGAACATCCGCCAAAGACTTGTAGCAACCTACTTGCAAAAAATCAGGGAGACCTGATATCAATCTCCACGGTCCGTTTTTTCTTAAAACTGACAACATTTTTAAGCGAAAGTTATTTAGTAAGGAAATTTGAAATTCTATAATTACTTATGCGTAATTTTACGGATAACTAGTAAAATATTCGACAGCTCTGAAGTAATCAATTATACGTTAAGTTCCTTTTAAATAATTCACAGACTAGTTTCTTTTAGGATTTTAAAAATTTATTATACGTTAAGTTCCTTTTAAATAATTCACAGACTAGTTTCTTTTAGGATTTGAAAAATTTTTTGAGTAAGTAACCAGCGTTCGTTATTATTATTATTTTTTATACGGGAGTGGGTGTTTTGGAATAGGAATGTGTATAGACAAAAACCCGTAGTTCGTATCATCTTTATATATATATATATATATATATATATATATATATACACATATATAATATACATATACATGTATGTATAGTTACAACAAGTGCCTAATAATGTACTCAGACGGTGTTTCATTTGAATCCTTATGACTTTTTTTCCGAATACCATTAGCACCCTAACCTAAGTTGATACGATAAAGTGTGTATATATACTGGAGAGCATAAAAAAGATAAAAATGTTTCAGACAAGGAGAAAAAATCCGAACATCTATTACCGAATTGAATGTGTAGTGACGTGTGTCGGTACACCTGTACCGATTTTATAAATAGCGTAGGTACGAGAAGTCATACCAATCTCGCGCTCAGGTATCTCCTGTAAAACGTTGGGGTTAAGTAAGAAGTAGCAACAGGTTACATATTTTATATATATATATATATATATATATATATAAATATATATATATATATATATATAACCCGCATAAGCGTTGTAATCATTGGTACCTTTTGTAGATTTTACGATTTCCTTCAGTCTGGATGTTGAAGAAGCCCACACTTAATACTAGGCACAACTCTTCTCTGGTAAATCTTTTGACTGCACTCTATTAAAAGTTATTACTCGCGTTCGTTCTGCGGCGGTGGTAAATATTCTATCCTGACTGGATTATTATTGCACGAAGAAAATCATTATTATTATTATAACGTTTATTATTATTATTATTATTATTATTATTATGACTTACAGTCGACGAAGGAAACTAGTCGAAAAAAAGTAATTAGAAACTACCACCGGGTTTACATTAGGGAAATTTAAAACGAAGTCTTTCATTTTCAGGTTGATGATAAATTTCTAATAAAAATTCAGCCGTAGAACGTAAAATTTGTAAGCGTGTGTATTTTTGTGAAACTTTCGAAACAGTTTTACATGAAATAAAATTAATTATTAAAAACAATTTAATTAAATTAAAATTATAAACGAGATTATATAAATGTAAAACCAAAAATTACACCGATAAAAGGACATTAACGAAGACAATGCAAAGGATACTCTGGTTATTTTCGAGACGCGGATGTGTCCTGTCCATATGTACAAGATAGACAATTGTTATCCGTGATAAATAAATAATTTTAAATCGCAAGAAAAAAAGCTTATAATATCCTCCGGTTTTAATTTATTAAAACGGTTTGCTTAACTCTATCCGCGTGATTCGGATGGTTAGAAATATATGTATATGTTATATCGGGATATAAATTATTTTATTCATATGGTACTTCTGGCTTTGCGTACGATTTTAAAATTTGTTCCAAACGATATGATAACGGATTTAAGAAAACCTAATTTCGTGCTGTAATCTAGTCCCGCGATTAGCACGTAACGTAACGGTTGTAAAAAGTGTAAAAACTTTATTTCATAATTTTTTTTCGTAAGAACAGCTTTAAAAAAAGTGGAGCATATTATTTGTAGGAACGATTAAATAACAACTGTAAATTTACAAATATTTAAATTCAATGTTCGCGATTTTTTCGAAAAATTTACAGCAAAAATTAGTAACCCAGAAGCGACACTAATTTCATCGTTCGATAATAAAGTTGTTAACAACGCATCGACTTTTGCTCGGGTGTCAATCGGTTAACTAAAAGAAGAGAGAAATAAACTAAAATTCAAATAAATCGCCCGGCTATGATACGATAACAATCGTCGCATGAGTGGTCTTTTGACTGTATGTAGAAATCAAGTAGAAATAAAGTCAGGATTAGGTATTTTTTTCAAGCAAAATATATCTCAATTCATGAAAGAATGAGCGCAGTTGCATTTAAGTCAGATTGGCTCGAATAAGAAAAAAAACGGTCAACTTTTACGTGTCGGAAAATCGCTTCAAAATAAAAGAAAGACATGTCTGGTTATGTACCGTTGAAAGAGATGTTCATCTAAATTACCAATATATTCTGAAACTAAGAAACTATGCAGGTATCCAAAATGGGAAAAATCTTAAATAATCGCATGCGAAAAATGTAAAATTGATCTTCGCTTAATTAAAAACAAAGGAAATGGTTTTTTAAATTTTCATTCGCGAAGATTTATCGAATTTTACTTTGTTTATTTATTCCCCTTTTACGTTTGCTGCACATAATCAAAAATAATATTACTCAAAATACATAATTGATTGAATAATATGTTTCATAATTTTTTTATTATAAAGAAAAATTATTGTACACTATCTAGCAATATTATTTTCAAACGCACGAGCGCATTTATAAGCGAAATATAGCCGACATCGTCATTCGGTACAATTGTCAATAAATGCATAGTGTAGCTCGCAGCCCACTTTTTAATTTTATCCCTAATAATAACCCCGCTGCAAAATTAGATTTTTTTTTTGTCATTTTTTAATTATCAATAGGAATTTTTTTGATTGAAAAAAAAAATCAAAATTGAAAGAATTTTATATATATATATAAAATATACATAATTTTTTTGGAATATTTAAACAAATATGACATAACTGAACAGAGTGTGATATTCGTAATTTTCGCACACATATATATATATATATATATATATAAAGAAAAATTTTAATTTTAATTTCTTACCCGTTCGGGCAGTTTTAAGTGTAAAAAATAAGATGGTTTTAATTCTAATAAAGTGATTTTAGATTGCTCCTTATCCTATAAAAAAATGACGTCATACAGGAAATACAAATAACAGATTTCCGAATTATTAACGGTCGACGAATTAAATTTACAATACTGGTTTCCCAAAGTTTAAAATGATTACCCTATCCGTACTTTTAGATGTATGGAACAAAGTTTCTCACTTTTTTATCGGCAAGCAGAAAACGTCGTGATTCAAATTTACCTTAAGAATCAAAATATTAATTTACAATCATTTCGACCAGTTACGAGTGCGACGTTTTTCAATTTTCCCCAACAGGGGCTAAGCTGGGTGACTCTTTAAAGCCCCGCTTCTACATCTTCTCACCGCCCCTCCTTAGTAGATTCCTTCTTGTAATTTCGTTGACTGTAATTGTTTACTTGAAATTATGATATATATGTATGTTGATAATCTCATTATTTTTTTTGTGTATTCCTTGTTAAACTTTCATATAATTTACTATTTCAATATACTTTCTTACGTCCCCCATCTTGCATTACAAGTGTCAGTTAACATTCTGCGGTTAAAGGAGTTTCGTTAATCCATCCTCCTCAAAACCGGCGAAGACTCAAGACGCCTTAAACGTCTCAAACCAAAGGACCTAGTCCTCTTGTAAATTATTTATTAAATGTGAACTTGCATGCTTGTGTGTGTGTGTGTGTGCACGTGCAGCGCATGCACTTGCATGTATACCTATGTGTTATATATAGGTGTGTGTGTTGTAAGTATACAGGTATATTCATAAATAACAGTGTTTAGCTATTGAACTATCTCTGTAACATGTTAATAATCTCAGTTTTAATCATAATTATTACTTATTTAGAATATATTCTAAGATTGTAATATATAAAGTTCTATAAACTATTAAAAAAAGAAAAATTCAATAAAAGAAGTAGAAACCACGTAAATACCTAATAATTAATAATAAGTTTTCTGGTGCTAACACACCGGGTTTCAAAAAAAAAAAAAAAAAATATCGGGGAATATTGTTTTTTTTAGTTCTTTATGGATGGAACATAAGCAATACTTTCTTTAGAACATTTTAAATCAATGAAACAGAGTTCTTGGCGGACAATATTTTCCGGGAAAAATCATACTCTAGACTAAAATACTCATACCCCCCGTTTCGATTGTTTACGATATAACCATGTTTCTTAGAAGAGATCTGAACTGCTGGTCCCGTCAATAAGTAAATGGAAACTAAGTGTTGTTAATCTTGTCTCTATTATTGTAACGGTATTTCTGGATGGATTTACGCCTGATTTAAGTGTGGGATATTTTCCTTTGCCAAATCTCTTGTGGTCCTTTGTAATGAAAACATAATATGACAGATCCTTTTTTAATATTGGCCTGTATAAAAGTTATATTTCTAACTTTTGTCTTTAATATGATGATGATGATTATTGATTATTATTATTATTATTACTATCATTATTATTATTTAATAATAGGTTACCCCAACATCAGTGGTTTGTTAGGTTATATCGATTAATCATTTTTGACGGCTGAGTTTTTTCATTTTGATTCTCTTAAAAAAAAAAAAAAGAAAAGAAAAGATGCATACCTTATCGTCAACGTTTATACATCCCAACCTTATAACGGATTAATTTTTTGTAGGATAATATATATATATAAAAGACAGAGAGTTCATGATGATAGAAAAGGACAAAGGTGAATAAGAGGTGTTTGTAGTATTGTGTATATATGTTGAAAGATGTAAAGATATCTAATAACCAATCCATAACGAATTAAGCATAATTCTGAAATGTCTGGCAATACTTTAATGATTTCATAATTATCTATCAAATGGTTGTTAATAACGTACAACAATTATATATATATATATATATATATATATATATATATATATATATATATATATATATATATATATATACTTACTTACCATAGAATAAAATCAGCCCTAGGACTGCCAAACTTATGGTGATGATAATACAGCGTATATTACATTAGTTTGAATGTTTATTTTTATGATTGTGAACATATTTTAAAATTGTCATAGTTAATATTTTTTTAAACTTCTCATTACTTAATTTATTTTTATTTAATCGACGAAATAATTAATTGTATTGTAGTCTTTAATTTGTTTTCTACTGTTCACATTTAATTTTTCGCAAATAAATTTAAATGAAGCCTTTTCATTAATTCGTTATATTCTTTATTTTAATTGCTAAAGTTGTAGAGGATTACTATTTCCTCTGAATGTGTGTTTAATTCCGAATATGCTCTTATCGCGACATAATGTTCAGTGTTATACATATAAATATATATATATATATATAACGTAATTGAAGTTCTCGTTGTCCAACTATGTCCTATACAAGGTTCTGACTATGCTCTATATACGTATATCTGTGGAATTATTACGTAATTACTTGATTCGCTGTCGTTAAAATGTTCGAAGATTTATTTTCCGGTTGGAAATTTATGTAACCTCTTTAAAGAACGACACAACTAAATCTCTATACGAATATTTCCCGAATTACAAATTTCGGATCCTTTACGTTATTTCGAATTATACTAAATTTACTGAACGCGAATATGTCCATATAAATTTTTAAAAAGGAATCTTTTTAAATCATCGATTTTTATTACGGTTATTTCAATTAAAATAGCAGATAAGTGTTAACGGAGTTAAACAATTTTCCATTACGTCAATAATTAATTTTTCTCTACGGAATAAAATAATTCTTAATATATAACACGACCAAACTGAATTCATTATATATATAATAATATATATATATATATATATATATATATATATATATATATATATATATATATATATATATAAAATGTGTTTTATATATATATAAATAGATAGATGCATATATACGACAAATTAAACCGGTTTTCTTAAAATGTTAATTTCATCCGTTGTGTACATCGGAAGCATCGGGATACCCGACAAAAACACGGCAAATTTTAATCGGTACGAAACACTACTGCATAGAACGAGCGTGAAAACATCATGGACAGAAAATGTGACAAAAATTGCGATGTTAAAACAACACAAAAAGGGACACTTCAGACGTAACGAAATCGTGTACTTCGGACTTTGCAGCAGAAGATACGAACTAATAAAAGTAAAATTATTCCAGAGGAAATCTAAGAAAAATGAAACGAATATGAAAACATGAACGAGAAGTATACTAAAATAGCCGGAGGGAGGTGTGTCACTCGTGGTTGAAGCAATAAAACGCGAGATTTGAACTCGCTTACGGATAGACTAAACACGAATTAAAGAACACGGATAATATTATAACGACGATAATAATAACAGGACACGTAGTAAAAAATAAAAAAATAAAACGTGCGATACGATAAAATTGGCCGTAACGATGAAATTAATTATTATTATTGTAAATTATGATGATATATGATCTCGTGCGATATTAATATGTGTATTGTAACAAAATGAACGTTACATCTTCAAACTAGTCTCCTGAGGGATTTACGGCCGCTACAAATAATCAAGAAGTCGATCTGATGCGTCACGATATCATCTTATATAACAATGTGAAAGACCGATTTGACAAAGTCAATCGAGAAATGGTCATCACTATTCTTCAAGTTTATATACTATATATGTATCTGTTGCGATGATCTGCGACCATTGACAGAGCCGGAAAAGCGTAATATAGACGAGCTTAATCATAGAAGAAGCGAATAATGAAGAAGAAGAAAAAAATAAGTAGAATATTATAAGTCGCTTCGATATTGCGCGCGTTAGAGAATATGGAATATACGAGAAAAAGATAGAGTATATAGAAAGATGACAATCGTAAATAACAGGATGATAACTTGCGGTTGGGCTTGGTCTTGAAGTTCGCCCACCGAATATCTTTTAATTGCCGGACCGATGTGACCAGCTGTTCCTATTGGAGAAGTACCGAATCGAACCGAACCGAACCGAGCTGCGATTCAGCGACCGATCGTGAATACCTAAAATTGACACCATACTATTCTACTAATTTGCATACATATCTTCGCTGGTCTTCTCAACCTCGCGTATGAAGATAATAGCACTGCCTAGTCGTATATAAATATAAATACATACATATGTATATATATATATATACCTTTTGGCACATTACCTATCCGGCAAGATATCGTACATATAGCACAGATAAAACGAATTCAAATGTATACAGGGCTACTTCTTTAGATCCATCATTTTTCTATTACTCTGTACCGTCTTCTAATACGGTACACGTATCGCGGTATTATTCTAGCATGCATGTGTATACGTTTTTATCCTATCAAGATTGCGCAGGTATACTAGAAATACTTAATTCGTACGAACACGCTGTCTATCGGTATTTCTAGCAAGTATATTGTACCGAAGTTTGAACACTAATATCCTCGAGAAGACGGAAAATAACGAGTTAGAAAGCGGTAACATTGTAGGATAGAGTGAGAAATAGTATATATATATATATATATATATATATATATATATATATATATATATATATATAAACATTTACGGTTTTAGTGCTTATCACTTTACCTTGCTCTTTTAGGAAATGTTCCGTTGGAATATGTAAAATGAACATGATTCATCAATTATCACGTGTACCGTCATTTTACAGTACAATCATTAACATCATTACTTATTATTAACACTGCTACGGTTTTATATGTTAATCGTATTTACAGAGATATATTAATGTATATATTATTATTATTATTATTATTATTATTATTGTAATCGTTATATGCGCGGTTAGTTTTGTGTAAAATTATTCGCTACGAATATACTATTTGAAGTGAAAAAGATACAAGAAACTACTGGCGGCAGTTATATAGACGTTAACAACATGACACCGTAGGACACAATTTAAAAATTGATATCGTCCAATCGGAAGAAATATATGTACTTATTTAATATATAGGGAAAACACGCGACTAATATCGTAGGTAAACTTGTATACTTGTAACCATAGGCAGAAATCATGCGTACGGTGATACATAGATGTGGCGTACGGAATGTTGTTTAACCTTTTCCGCAATACAAATACATCGTTGAAGAGTAAACTTTATAACCAGTGCGCCTTGCCGATTATGCGCAATCTTAACGTCCAGGTGAAAACCGGATAAATATAAATAGCTAAAAAATAGAAAAATAATTACTCGGATTGGGAAACGGACTGTCGGATGCAGTGGAACGAATATATTGGCTTGGATCTAAAGTGTCGCTCCTAAAGATGATATACAAACGGTGTTCGTTAATTTTAAAAGGAAAATGGGTAGACTAGTAACACGGTGACCAGATCACATAACGAAAATTACAGGGGTCTACTGGATCCCTATCGCTAACAATAAGAATCATCGGAAATAAATATGACATACATCCAATAGTGTGTTGACATAACGCGATAAGGGGATATATTTAAAAATAGGCACGCGGGAGGTTAGCTAACAATTATTTATGGAACGCAATACCGTTCAGATGACCGCCATTTGTAACAATACATTTATTCAGTCTGTACAAACTTTTCGAAGACTTTTTCGAACAGAGATCGCTGAATTTTGAATTTTATACTGAAATCCGAGCTTTCAGCTCTTCCAGATCTCGTGAACGCGACTCTTAAGGTGTCTCCACAAAAAAACAATTTTTTTTTTCGAAACTCCTTGCACTGTCCTGATCGATTCACGGCGAAAATAACGTTCCACGCAAAACGTCCGCTCCTTCTCATTATAGGATGCCGTGAGACTTGAAACTGGACAAAATCGAATTTAACGTGTGTACGCTGACATGTATAAACATAAAGGAACTCGTCTCTCAAGTTGAGTACACCGGCTCGGGGAATGTGGAGGGCCTTACAAAGTAAAATAAATTCACTATGTACACTAACATGGAGCACGCTTTTTACATTGTAGCAGTGTTACTAACTAGAACTACGCTATTGGAAAAACAAACCCGTCCCCGTCTTCTCTATATAAAAGTACTACCGTGATAACCTGGTTACTAGACCGCTCGACAGTGAACACTATGGCCTGCAGTCGATTTTAGCTAACGACATCAAGTTTTTCATCATCATATTAACCATCACGAAAAAGGCGGTTGCATATCACTCGTATAACACGAAATGCACGCGCACTTATGTTACACGTAATTAGTGTATTAAATGTTAGTCCATTTTGTTGCTCAAAAATAAATGGATAAGTGAGGATATTTGTCAATATATACATATGTATATATATATATATATATATATATATATATATATATATATATATATACAAATACAGGTTTTTTAAATCAGCCCGAGATGCCGATGTATATAGCGTTCGTGATGTGCAATCTCCAGAATGGGAAATGCTATTTTTTGTGATAACGATTCGCATATCCAAATGAATTAAATGAGTTTATTTTTAATCGAATTCATAACAATTTTAACGGATTGTAATAAATATATTACGAATGGCAAATAGATTTAAGAACGGGGTATTAGATGTTAGCATTCGCGCGTGATGTTTACGATAATTTTTAAAGCGTGATCCGCAAAGAAATTGTTGCAAAATATCCAACAGCGTTAATACACCAATATTCGATTTTTGTATAAAACACTTCATCGACCACATTCTTAATTGTTTCGATTTATCTACTACTTTAACCGATATAATGGCCGTTATTTTTCGTTAAGTCTACTTTTACACACTGCATCGTTACTTCAGATTTTCTTCATTCGATTTCACAAAAAATGACGGTCTTTCGTTTCTCCTAATTAATTTACAATCGGCCGTTCTCAGTCTAGAAAATGAATAGAACTAAACAATCTTATATTCACGAAGCTATTTCGAAAGGTCATCTTTTCTTTTTATCCCGATAAAACTTCAAAAAATGGATCAAATTACCTTTTTTTTATATATATATATATATATATATATATATATATATATATATTTAATACAAATAATATATGTGATAGTTTACTTAATGGAAAGGTTAAAAGTATTAATATTAGCGATGTATATAAATTTATACGTAAACACCGGTTACTTTACACAATTACGGAAAACTGTTGGTAATTTTAACGTTATATTTGAAGTACATACTATATTATATAGGAACACAAAAAAAATTAACCGTTTTTTATTTTCAAATCTTACAGGTTTCAATAAATAATCAAGCGATCTGCCCGAAAATTTTAGAAATAAACGAAGCCTTTCTCAAATCTAGACCGGTTCTTTCGTTTTACCGAAAGGCTGAGATTTTTACTCGTTGTCACTTTTTATCGCTTTGTATTCAGTCCTGATGATGCGCTATAGTCGGTGGAACTAGTCTATTCTTTTTCATTGCCCGTGTCAGACGTCGCGACCAATCGTGTAACTTTTCCAATTAAATTCCATCATTTATCTCTATCTTGTTTCATTATTATCTTTTCCAATCCACCATACAATGTGACCAAAGAGACATTTTGGTGAAACTATTACACTATGTTTATTAAATATATTACTACGAGATATTGTATAAAAAGTATATCTCTATACTTTATTTCGTCCAATTTAAATATGTATCGCCGAGGATTCGCTATAGGAAAGGCTTTTTGATAATGTCTGACGTTAATAATAATTGGACATTGTTTAATACGAATTCGGATGTATAATACGAACATTACCGACAGTCTAAATGAATTTTCGTTCTATTCTAATTCGAATTTTACTGATAAGAAAAATCACCGTCTTTCCGCTCGTCATTAGTATTCTAACAGCAGGCTGCTGCTACAAGGGATAAAATAACATCGGTAGAGAAAAAGCTAACCTAATGACATTTTGGCCGTTGCGATGTGTCTGTAAATGAAGTTTGAGGACAAATTTTACGACGACAAATTCCGAATCGATATTATTCTCTCGTTAATACGTTTCGATATTTGTCCGCGGGTTATTAGAAATTACACCGAGCGTTCGTTCGCTAACGATAATTAACGCAGATCTGTTAATGACTTCTCGAAATGTCTATATACATACACGCATATATTATATATATATATATATATATATAAGTATAATATATTTAATACCATCAAAGAACAAAGTGCACGAAACGCGGAGTAATCATGACGACGATAATAACCTTAACTAATACCGCTATTTACTCTGTCAGTTGTCTGACATTGCTTTAATTATTATTATTATTATTTTTTTTATCGATATTAAAAATTTATCATTTTATTATTATTATTATTATTATTATTACTGTTATATTGTATTTATCTATATTGTATATACTTGTATACGGTTGTATAGTACGCGCAAATGTTTGCAATAAATAATTGTAAATCATTGAAAATATGTAATATTGCGTACTAAATTCGTTTCGATCTGAAATTAGTCTTATACGTATAAATTATTTTTATATTGTATATACTTTTCATGCTTGCGCATATTTATAAATATTTCTATAGGATGACCCAAAGAAGACGAACGATTTTGTTTTTTGAATAGCGCAGCTAGTAATACTGCTCCACGTTTTACACACCACAGATTCGTTTTGGTATAGTTTCAGTTATTAAGGCATTTTAAAACGAGAAGGAGCACGCGTTTTGAGTGAACGTTATTTTCGGCGTGAATCGATCACGACAGTGCCTAGAGAATTTCGAAAGAATTCAAATTTGCGCGATTTCTTTTTGTGGGAATACCTTAAGACCTGCGTTTACGAAACACGTCCACGAGATCTGGAAAACGTGAATACTCGGATTTTTGAAGAAATTTCAAAAATTCAGCGACATATAATCGAAAAGTCTTTGGAAAATTTTGTACACACTGAATAAATGTATTGTTTCAAATGGCGGTCATCTGAACGATATTGTGTTCCACAAATAATTTTTAGCTAATCTCTCGTTTTCCTATTTTTAAATAACATTTTATTAAAGAATTGTGGTGGAGTAGTTTTTGAGTTATTCAAAATACAATAAAACCGCCCGTCTTCTCTGAGTCACTATATAAATAATTATAAATACAAATTGTTACATTGCATATTATATTCAAATAAATTCAATTCGATTTGATTTGATTATTATCGCTATTACTATTACTACCGTCATTATTATTATTATTATTATTATAAGCATTATTATTAAGAATTGCGCGGGCATGGTAAAGGTTAATTTTCGTCAAAGTTCAAAATCGCGAGAGTGTAACTGGGATTAAAAGATGTGTATGAAAGTGAAATATCATTGAGAATTTCGCGGAAAAGTATGTGTTTATGGATATATATATATCGATATGGTTATGAAAAAACAACAATTAAAAAATCGCATAAATATATATATATATATGGAAATAGGTGTTTGTTATATTTGATCGATTTGTTTAAGTATATTATCGCGTACGAACGTTTTATATCGTTTATTATAAAATTAGAATAATTTTTGATAAAAAGTAATACCAACGATAGAAATATTTCGAAAAAAAAAAAGTAATATTAGTAATTAAAAAAAATAAACAAGCGATTAGATGAGATAAGAACGTGTGCAAGTGGATAAAAGTGAACGTGTTGGGCAACATGTGTACACTATTATTATATATAAAAAAATATAACTTACGAGCGAATATTGCGAATTAATTGAATCTGTCGACGAATTCTTAGTTTGATGAAAAAGAAATTGTAAATATCATTATTAAAATGCGTTATATAAGTAGCGGTGATAAGTCTAGTGGTAGTGATGTTAATTTAGCTAAATAAACAATAAAGACAGCAGTTAAAATCACTAAAAGATTTTTCTTTATGAAAAATTACGAATCTTTTTGACTGCTAAGCCATTATCAAGTGAATAGGTTTGGAGATATACATCAATTTTGACCGAGAATTATTTTTCAAAACCTGTTTTATAAATAAAATTTACCGTAAATAAATCTAAAAATTAAATTACGTCTCGCTAGTGAAATATGTATATCAAATTTTAAGTTGTCGTTATATAAATATTTTTGGTAATTCATATGTAATGTTTATTGCGTATGCTTGAAAATGACGTAATTGTCGAAAAACTTTGCGCAATAAAAAACTTACTAGTGATTAAACTGTGTTATATTTTAAAAGTTGAATATATTGGAGAGTAGTGATTTTATTAATTAATTATAAACGAACAAAATAAAACACAATCACTAAAAGTTTTTTAATCGCGACGCTTTTCGACCGTTACGTCATTTTCAAGCGTGAACTAAAATTATTACATCTTTTTTAATATATATTAAAAATCAAAATGTTTATATAACAACAACTTAAAATTTGATATACATATTTCACTAGCCAAACAATGGCTAGTGAAATATGTATATCAAATTGGCTAGTGAAATATGTATATCAAATTGGCTAGTAAAATATGTATATCAAATTTTAAGTTGTTGTTATATAAACATTTTGATTTTTCATATATATTAAAAAAGATGTAATAATTTTAGTTCGCGCTTGAAAATGACGTAACGGTCGAAAAGCTTCGCGATTAAAAAACTTTTAGTGATTGTGTTTTATTTTGTTCGTTTATAATTAATTAATAAAATCACTACTTTCCAATATATTCAACTTTTAATAGAACCTGAACCAGGTTTGGGAGATATTTACCAATTTTGATGAAGAATTTTTCAAAAATCTGTTTTATAAATGAAATTTATTGTAAATTAATCTAAAATTGAAATTATGTTTGGCTAGTGAAATATGTATATCAAATTTTAAGTTGTTGTTATATAAACATTTTGATTTTTCATATATATTAAAAAAAAAGATGTGATAATTTTAGTTCGCGCTTGAAAATGACGTAACGGTCGAAAAGCTTCGCGATTAAAAAACTTTTAGTGATTGTGTTTTATTTTGTTCGTTTATAATTAATTGTTTTATATTTTGTCACGTTTATAGTATATATAATATATATATAATTACTGATTAAATTTTATATTGTTGGATGTTTTTATTTCTTTTCATTTTATTTACTATTGGTGTTATTGTTTATATATAAAATTTTGTATTGTTGATTGTGTTGTTTACCACATTCGTTATCGGGGTTATTTTAAAATACTGTTTTATCACTTTGATAATTTTTGTAAGTGAATGTTTTACATTTTATTTTTTTTTATACGTTTGTGTACATTTTTATAATTTATATTTTTTATATTCACTCGATCGAAAAGCTTCGGATTTTTTTTATGAAGAAAATTATTTTATCCATTTTAACTATACGTATTCCTTGTTTATTTATTTATTATTTTTTTAAATAAAAATTACATTTCAAACTTTTCAAAACATGGTAATTTAGTAAACGCGCTTATTAATTAGCGCTGCTAGTTAGTAGTTTTCGGTTTTATTTGATTTTCCTCGTGGTATTATTAATTATCATAATAATCGTAAATTTATTTAGTAATTTTCCGTCATAAACAAATTATATGATAATCCAAGAAATGTGTATAAACTCACAAATGAAACAATACAAACAATATTACAGGATAATTCCCAAATAATTGAAAAACTCCTAAAATTCCTCACAGTTACAGGCCTAATTCGTAACATATAAAGTATTCACAGCCGCAAATGATCTCTCAGTAATCGAGCGTCTTTAAATAAAATAAATAAAAAAAATAAAGATAATTAAATAAATATTTATTAATAAAATAACGGTAAATACAAATAACTGCGCTATTTGTTGTTGTTCTCAGATTACGAGATAAATATGTTAAAACAATAGAGGAAAATTTTAAAAATATTTACATTATCGAACCGCAACCATGCCGCTATAGAATTTATTACGATAACCGACAATGCGATTTCCGAACGACGTGCCTAATGTGAAAACTATTTAACTTACATCCTGCTGCATACTAAAACTGGACGTTATTAAATTCAACTTTATTCGCCTTCAGATGTTCGCATACTTTCGATCGCAGCCACATTTACGGCTTATTCTTCATTACCTAATAATGCTTATCAAAACAATATTATCGAGTAGCGATTTCTATCGTCGTCCATTATACGGTAAAACTCATTAAAAACATCATCGGCTATTTTCGTAATAAGTTTCGATTGACATAGAATGTTTCAATGCTAAAAATATTTCATATATATAACGCATTGACTACATATTATCTGATCGTTTCTAAATCGCTATTATATGCACAAAATATTAGTTTATATAAACGCGGACGGTTTTGTGTGTTTAGAATAGCCCTACTCCGCCAAAATTTTAAAATGAAATTGTATTTAAAAATAGAAAACCAGAGATTAGCTTCTGATCAGTTGCGACAAACAATATCGTTCAGATGACCGCCATTTGCATCTGCGGCTCGGAAGCGAAATTATTCATTTTGATTTGCCGTAGTTTTCTGTTTTGTAACTTCCTCTGTCATAATGCTAGAAGTCTATTCATTATGAATTTCTTAAAGTCAGATACTGGATTCGGCACCGGCGAGAACGTAGCGGCTTCCTTGGCCGCTTTATCAGCTAGCTCATTCCCATAAACCCATCATTAGCTGGGATCCACAAGAACGTCAGTTTTCTGACTCAACACCGCCAGAGTTTAATCACATTTTTGCCTACGGGGGTGCTGACATTATGGATCGCGGAGAACGCGGAGTGCTGAAGAGAGTCAAAACATGTAGTTGAAAGCTGATCAGTATCGAAGCTCATTAAGGACTCCATAACGAGATAAATTAAGCCGAAATGACGAAGAATGTCGGCGGCAGCGAATATTGAATGATGATTGCCCATCTCTGATCTATTGAATAGAGATGCGTCGGCGTAGAACATGGTAGATTCGTATGTACGTGACGTAATTTCTTTTTGGATTTTATCGATGGTCACGCTTTCTCTCCATAGTCTGTGGACTGCGAGATCTGGAAAACCTGGTTGTCTTTTCAGGGGGGGGCAACATCGCGATAGTTAAATTGCCGTTAAGATGTTGTCAAAAAGAGTCGGAATTGATTGTTTTAATTTCAAAGAAGCTGGATTAAAAGGTAAGAACAGCTCAGAAATTGAAAAGCCGGGAGTTTTAGACTGCACTACGAGTAAGGTTAAGAGAAACTAACGACGATAATCAAGGGCTGACTCGGATCTATCGATCGGTGTGGTGCGAAATGCTCCAATCGCCGAGCGTAGGGTAGAATTATGGGGAATATCGATATTTTTGAAGGGGGGATGAACAAGCTGCAGAATATATCGCGATTCCGTAATCGGTTCTTGATCGGATCAAACGACGATAAATTGGTAGCAAGGAGATTCGGTCGGAACCGTAGACGGTATGTGATAATTTCTTCGGAATAATATTTTTCCATTCTCGCTCGATTTTTCTTTAAAATGTGTATAATTTTCCGTTAAAAAAGGAACAAAAACGATAATATTCGATCGATACGATTAATTCATCGTTTATAATCGGCCATTGTTTGGTTAGTTCTCGTTTTAATTTGGTTGAAAATTGTGTTTTTCAATTTATTTTCATTCGTTTTTAGTTAGATTGCGTAGTATCGAATTAGTTTACATTTATGTTCACACTGTAATTGACGTAAGCTGTAGCGGAGACCGTTCCGGAAATTAATTATTTCACTGCGTAAATATTAACCGGAAAATCGGATTATCGGAAATACCGATTATACGCTGGACCCTAAGAAAAAACTAAAGCCGATGTAATTGCCAGAAGATTATCGTACGTAATAAAACTTTCAACGAGTTCGCGTAACAGTTGACGATGAAAAATGTAGAAACATCAAAATTCTAATTAACGACCGGCTTTATTATTTTCCTTTTTTTTACGTTTTGTGATTTATAAAAGTAAACAAATTAAAAACGATGACGAATTATTTATACAAAATAACAATTTGAAACTTATTATTTAATCAAAGAACGTATAGTTTCTTAAAAACAAACAATTATATATCACCATATGGTACCTGCACAATTCATCTTGTCCTATTTTGATTCCTCTGAAGAATTAATTACATTCTCGACGCTCGTTAATCGATTACTCGTCAAACGAAATAGTTTATTTAATAATTTGAAATAATTTAATTTTAATTAGCAATTTACTATTAATTTTTTTTTTTACATATTGTGTAAATCTCCATATGCCGTTTGTAACTACCAGTGTTATTACAGCATAAGGACACATGTGTCTAGTTTTATATGTATGCTAGGAATCCGCTTTCTCTTGCAAAAGCCAGAATACTACCTCTTGATTGAGGGTTGTTTGAGAGTATTTTGTGTATCGGGCCCTGTATTTTGTGTTTTAGCCTGTGTGGTGTGAGTGTTTGGCAGTTGTAGATTAAGTGTATGACTGTTGGTTTTATTAAATGTCCGCATAGGGAGCAGTTTGTTGGTGGAGGGCTTTTGGTATAAAGTTAATTGTGCGATATGGCTGTATGACCCACACGTAGACGGTTTAGGGTACCATATTCTTTTCTGCTTGTGCCATCTAGAGGCCACCAAGGTTCTATGGTTGATTTTACGCTCCTAAGGAAGGTTGTTTGTGAGTTCCAGTCGGTGGTTCATTCCTGTTTACTGTTATTCATGAGTACGTGTACTAATGTGGATGGAGGTGGTGAGTGTTCTAATACAGGTGAAAGTACTATCGACCGAGCTTCAAGGTCTACTTTATCACTACCGTGCATCCCAATGTGATTTCTCTTCATTCCTTATGTAGTGTGTGTAGATTGTGTTGGATTTCTAATAGTATTTTTATTGTCTTGGCGGCATATTAGTTGTAGAGAGGAGAGGGAGTCTGTTATAACCAATGCTTTTCGACATGGAAGTACAGATGATCTGATGTACTGATTACAGTACATAATTCCATACAATTCTGCATCCAGAGAAGCGCATCCATCGCTTAGTCAGATGAGTGTAGTATATTATCAATTTGGTAAGAGAAAGCTGCTGGTGATTTCTCGCCGACTGCTGTAGATTTTGTTCCGTCTCTGTATGCGTGTGTGTAGTCATTGTATTTTTGAAGAGTGCTTAATACTATTTCTTTTATAGTCTATTTTTGTTTTGGAACGGTCCCAAGGAGATATCATTATATTGTAATTCAATGTTGATTTTGGAATGAAGGTTATGTGATATGTTGATAATATGTTAAGTAGGTTTGGTATAGGGTCATTTGCAAAATGGGGGTTAAGGGATCTACATTCTTTGGTGTATGAAGTTTTATTGTAGACAAGCAGACGGCTTAAATAGAGGTATGATATTTTCTGTAGCATATAAGTGGAAAACATCCTGCTAATGCACACAAGCTCTTTGATGGTGTTGAGGGATGTACTGCAAGGATGGATCGAAGTCCAGCATGGTGTACTGTGTATAATGTTCTTCATATAGATTTACTGGCTGTTGAGTATACTTGGCACTCATAGTTGATTCGTGATAGGATTATAGATTTATAGATATTTAAGAGGATTTGGGTTTTTATATTGTATTTTGGGTTTGATAAATATTTTAGAATTGGGAGTAGTTTTAAGCACCTACTCTTGACTTCCGTTATATGGTAACGCCAGGTTAATTTGGAGTTGAACAATAAACCTAGGAATTTTACTCTTGTTTTGGCTGTTAAGGGAGAGTTATTTATACTTAAAGAAAAGCTGGGAGATGATAGATGCCTCTTATGGAAAATAAAGTATGATGATTTGTATGTAGAAAAATATAAACCTTTCGTATCAGACAATTGCTGCAAACGATCTATGGTTTTTGTAGGATTCTTTGTGCATTAGAAGGAATACTGGATGACAAGGATTCGACAATGTAAAGCCGAGCGGTAACAGGCTGCGAGATATAATTTGCTATGTCATCGATATATAACATGAACAAGGTTGCACTAAGTGCAGAGCTTTGTAGAACACCGTTTTCAGTCTGAACTGATGTTGATTTTGACAAACCGATCTTAACTTGAAAAGTTCGGTTGTTTAGGAAACTGCATAAGTAGTCCCCTAATTTCCCGGTTATGCCGGCGAACTTTATTTTTATTAATAGTCCTTGTCGCCACAAGCGGTCAAACGCTTTTTCTAAATCGAAGAATACAGCATATAAGTGTTGTTTATCATGTTGTGATGTTAATATCTGCCTCTGTAAAGTGAGCAGATGATCTATAGCCGATCTCGTCTTACGCCCACCAGCTTGCAACGGAGAAAGGAGATTGTTATTTTAAAGAAAAAATAAGACACGCCTATTAACCATCTTCTCCAGCGTTTTTGAAAGAACACTCAGAAAAGATATTAGTCTGTAATTATCTGGGAAGTAGGGATTTTTGTTGGGTTTTAGTATTGGAATACCTATAGCTGAATTCCAGCTTTTAGGAATGATGCTGGAACCCCATATATGGTTGTATAAATTTAAAAGGAAGGTATTTTAACATATAAGGATGTACTAAGTCTGGACCGGGTGCAGTGTTTGGTGTATGTTGGTTGAGCTGAAAGTTTAGTTCTGCGATATTAAAGTCAGAGTTGTATGGTGCAGCAGGATCTTGTGGGAAATGTATTTGCTCTTTTTCAGCCGTTGATTTTGTATCAAGAAAAACGGCCGAATATCTCAGGGATGAAGATTGACTTGCAAAGTGTTGGACGAGGGAATTGGCTACATTATTTGGATCAAAAATAGTTTTCCCATTTATCTTTAATGACGTAGGAGTGGGGATGGAACTTAAACCATTAAGTGTTTTAAATTTTGACCACATATAATGACTTGATGCTGACTCTGGAATAGAACAAACAAACTTGTGCCAGGATTCACATTTTTTTGTTTTGATGAGGTTATGAGCTATAGTGCGTGATTTTTTGAAATGAATTAGGTCGGTGATTGACTGCGAGTGTTTATATTTCCTGAGTGCACGTTTGCGTTGTTGGATTGCTACCGCAATCTCATTGCACCATCATGGGACCCTTCTTTGACGTATGTTTGGAGCTGATTTGTGTATAGTTGTGTCTGCGGCTTTAAAGATTGCCTCAATAAATATGTTCAACTTACATTTAATTATTCCTTTAATTTTTTCGAATTTTATCGAATTATTCATTTGTTAGAATTAAGTTCACCATCCTCAACGTACCCACGTATCTTTCAATCATCCGTTATAAATTGGTTTACGCAAAATTATAAATTACGATTTATTATGAAAAAATTTTAAAAATAACTCCAGGAAGTGAAAATATAAAATAATATTTCGTGTATAATATCCCTTTTAGATCAATGTATAATTTTTTTATATATATATGTGTATATGTATATGTATGTATATGTATATATATTTCTAGAACGGAAACATTAATGTCAACCAAATGTCTGTTACTATTGAAAATATATGTGTTAAAAATGAATATGTACTACTATAAAGGATATTTTGACTGTCCTAGTCCAATTAATAATTCTATGAGTAAACGAATTTGTCACCGAGAATTATATATACACACACACACACATATATATATAACTTACTAAAATGCTTAAATATAATAACCCGCACAATTTGATGAAGACTATTCCTGTATAGATGACGAAAATTATCACCGCATATGGTAAAAAATAAAAAGAGCAGATGAAAAATAAGTAGGAAAAAATTCCTCCGATACGCTAAAGATCGAACGAGCAATCTATTAAGGGAATAAAATAAATTAACTATAGGCGGAACGTATATATTATATATTATATGTATATATATATGTATATATTATATGTATGTATGTGTGTAAAATCTTATTTTTATAATATTATTATTTTAAATGTCGTCCATATTATAGGGTATTAATTGTCTATTTCTTATTACTATTATTAGTAATAATTATTACCGTAAGTTTAGTGTAAAACACGTCAGATTGCGGTTTATAAATTACAACGGCTTAACTATCTTCTATTATGCGGTCGATGACGTCATTTATTGTTATTTTAATAAATTAATTGCCGATTACGTGGTCTGATGCAGGTTTAGAGCATTGACCTTTCGTTGAAAAGATTTTCCTTCGGAGATTATTATTGACGAAAATTGTCACTCACTCGTCAAACAGATCAGAGTTATCTTTCTCATTCTAATACTATAGGTCGACAGTTTTAACGATGATAATAATGCCGCGGTTTGATTTTATGTATATATACACACGCGTAATATATATGCTAATTGTCTAGTTAGCCATAAAAAAATACCAACACTGGCCTCGAGTAAAATATGTAAAATTTTAATCAGAAATATTTTTTCCGATTTTTATTTAACTTGTCAGTAAAAACAAAAGATGCTTTTTCACTTTTTCCTTGCCGAAATGATTTCAATAATATTATAGTTGGTCTTAAATTTTTGATGAAGCGGTAAAATATTCGTTAATACGTAAAACGTAATTTATTAAAATTCATAAACGTGATTTCGATTTCTTCGATGCCGCATAAACTCGCATAAATATGAATCCAGTTGAACGTTCCAGATTCTCGTTTATTTCGTCTTTTCCAGGATTCATCCAGTTCGACAGTTAGATTTGGACCGCGGGTGGCTATTTAACTCTTTAGTAACAAATTTCACTTAAATAGCTTTTCCAGTCTGTAATTATTTAACTCGGACAACATTTTGTCCTAGTATATTCTTCATTTTATAAATAGAACCGCTTTTTCCAGCGATAACTTATTGTAACCCCACGTTCCAACTCACTCATAAACCTACTTCTTAACGGCATTCACGTTTCATACAACACCAGCGGTCATTCTTAACGATAGACGAATTTCGTATTGGGAAGGGCATAATGGTTGAAGAATTCCGTGATCACGTAAAAATTTAACAGCTTTTTCTTTACTATCGATTGAACGCACTAATTCAAAGACAACACGTGTAAAACAGCGGAAATAACTGAATTTATTATTCAATGAAGTAACAACAATATTCGGAATTGGAAAATATTCGGAATACTAAACAAAACAGGATAATATTCAGGTTGAAAAATGCTGACTCGCGTTTAGCGACTGTTTCATTTTTATTAGTAATAGGAATTACTACGTGTTTTAATTTTTGTACACCCGACTTTATTTTCAAATGTTTATTAGTTTCTTATATCGACTTTTCCTAAATAATCTAATGCCATAAATAATCACGCGATCGTTACCCGAGAATTTAACACTCCTTTAATGTTTCACGTCTCCATGAATAATTTTATTACGTGTACAAAATTTAAGTATAATCGAAGTTTCTTGTTATTTACAGAGAAACTAAGTTCGTATTCACCGATTAGGGTGTGTAGGTTATTATAGGGACGATGACTACACAAAGTTCACTCGATCGGAAGGTAAAATACTCGCGGAATAATTTAATAAAATGGGAATTTCCATCGCGGCCTATTTATAATATTTTGCACGTGGCAAAAAAATAAGTTTGAAATTTTCTAAATTCACGCATCTTATTTCGTAGACAATAAGGAATTTTTTTCTTTATTACTTAAATAAATTTTGCTAAATTGTCCCGGTTTTACGTGTTAATTACTAACTTTTCGACAGGTTTCAATTTTTGTTTATACACGTATTATATATATATATATACATATATATATTTATATTTATATACATATATATTTATATTTATATACATATTACACGTCATTAATATTTAGTAGGAAATATATTACCCAAGCCTAAAGAATAATTTTATTACGCTGATTTAATCGTAAATTTTAATCAAGTCTACGTAATTTACTGAATTTCGAGCTGTTTTTACAATAAACATTTATTACTCCGAATTTCTAATCGTCTTAATATAATATTTTTTGGATTATTATTGAATTATTATTATTTTGAAATAACACTAATAATGATAATTGTGATGATGATAATAATAATAATAATATTAATAATAACAATAAGTTGTTTATTTGGATTAACCAGTGCCAAAGAAAGCGCCACCATGCGTGCAGAAGGACCTTCATAAGGCAAACCACGTTTACGACACAGAAAAGTAGGAGAGTACGTGCTCGCCAAACTGTTTCGTCTATTATCTTTTAGGTTTATATTCTTTTATATTATGTCTCTCTCTTTCTAACTGTAATATAACTATAAAGAAATCTTCAATAATATCTACACATATTTTTCTCATTTGTATTACATCTGCATTTATATATTTCACACATATATTATATATATGTATATATATATATATATATATATATATATACTCCTTTTTATTTCGTTTTTCCCCTTTTGACTGGTTTATTTACATCAATATCTGTCTTCTTCTTCATGTACGCTTATCTCACTTCCTTTATATATGTGTGTATATAAATATAATATATTTATTTTTATATTGGTATATGTACATATACATGTGGTATATTTTTTTTATAGATTTCTAGCTCTTTTGTTCTGTCTGTTGAATTATTTTTCTCTCTACTGATCTAACATTCCTTCCGTTTATTTTTGACCGTTTAATTCGTCCATTTCCTCTTCCTCGGGATGACTTCCTCATCCATGGACTGCGGCTTGTAGGTCGTTTTTCAGCAGCGGCCCAGTTTTTAAATGACAACTTTTTAACGATCTTTCGACAAGCGTGAAATAAGAAGCATGCCTGTTGTTACCGCGATTTCAGAACAAAATTTTATTACAATCCGACGGCGGACATATCAAAGACTCGGCGAATATCGTTCTCGTCAGTAATACGTATACGTACGGGGACGCCTGAATCAAATTGTTCATTTTCTTTTCAGCAATTCATGGCCTGAAAAACTGTACAGTTGAACTTTTTAAAATTGTTCACAGAATGGAAACAGGTCCTCTCCGCGGTGCTTTCTTTTTATTTATTTACCGGCATTTTGTTTCTTTCTTTTTTGTATTTATTTTAGAAAATATAAACACAACGACGATTAAAATATCTTCTAGTAGGAATTTAAAATATTTATATAGTCCATCGGGGGAATATTCGAAACGAGTACACAACGCTCTTCTCGAAAGCAATATATCAGAAAAAGGTTTTTCAACTTGAAAGTTAATAAGGACATGGCCAGAAAAATGTTCTCATCCTATTTTGATCGATGTTCAGTTTTTTATTAAAATGCAGCTTGATACGGTAAATGTAGGTGTGACAACATAAAGTGGTAATATTAATTTTCAAATGATCCTGGATAATTTTTTTAAATTTAAAAATTGAAATATTTATGAACCGAATGTACCTTATTATGAAAATGTTGATAGTGAAAGTTCAAATACATGTTACTACTGTAACTTTAAAAGGTTCGGTTAATTTATTTACAAATTCTATTAGATCAACTGAAAACTATTCGTTCGATGAACCCTTTCGTGTCCTTAAATAGACTACACAATCACGGGCTGTAGATGATCGTTCAAAAGTGTTTCGATTAAAATATTTTCGAAGTTATTTTTTTAAATCGGCTTAATATCTAAAATTACGGTATATTCAAAATTATACAATGGGCATAATTAGTAAATTACGAAGAAATTATTTATAAAAAACTAATTTTAATTGACAACAACATTGAGCTGAGACACTCGGGCTAGAAAATAGTAGTGTATCTGAAAAGTGTATACATTGGGCACGAAAGGATCAAACGCATAGTCGAGCGGAACGGGTCATTTATTATTTTAAAAAAAAAAAAAAAGATAAATAAAATACATCTCCCATTAGTCTTCGTAAAGACGTTTGGGGGATATTGCCCTCTTAGAGATTATAGTATTACTCTTTCTCTTACTACAAAACTCGAGAATGTGCACTATTTTTTTTTAACGCTGCGCACACACACGCAGGCCTAAATATACAGGTATAGTCATCGGTGGAAAAGAATATAACTTGCTATCAATCATTTTAATCAGCGCAAACTTTTCATCCGACGACGTAAGGAGCATGCTTCACGAAACAACCTTTCAACCTTAATTTCTTGCAAACCTCTTACACATTCAAACAACGACATTCACTCGCATCCGTACAACGTCGCTCATAGTGTTGTGCGGCGGTGCTCACGTACCTTTATACATTTAATTATTACGATTATTGTTTAGTAAGCAGCACGTCCTGTTTTCACGTGGTTCGTTTTGTTAATAACTTATAATAAAGTCAATGTTTTTCCTAATGTATTTTTATAAGACTGCGATCATTTGATTTTTGTCAAATTGTTGCAACTGTACGTCTTTAACTAGAAATAATAATAATAGTAATCGATTAATAAAAAAGTATATGTTTGTATTAATTGCTACCTTTAACACTTCCATTCATATAATGCCGTCCTTATACGGTATGTGAAAAATTTTAATGCTAACAAAATTATATATTTTTTAGTTTGAATATTGTGGAATTAAAAATACGTAATTAAAATCGCTACATGTTTTATATATAAAAAAAAAGATCGCAAAAAGCTTGGTGGCTATTTTAGCCATTGGGCGTGAAAAAATAAATTATAAAATTATGTACAATTAATAAAAAAAAACCACACACATCTGTGGCTTGGAGCGCACGGAATAAGTGAAACTTGAAAGACATTTTAACTAAATTTATATATATAAAGAATAATATGTATATAAGTCGACGCGCATAATGATACAAAACGAGGTTTAATGATGGGTGCTGGTAGCGTGGTACATGCGAACTATATATATATATATATATCTGTCCCTTACTTCATTGACACACCTACTAACACAGCAAAACGTGGCTTCGTAGGCGTTTGTTGGTGTATATATATCTGTTTTGTGGGTTAACTCCCCATATATAACGCGCCAATAGAAGTTTCACTTCAAAAATATAAAAGAGAAAAAATTAATAAACAAAATGTAAAAAAAAAAAAATAATCCAGATGCACAGTATTATTACAAGTGAATACAGTTATTTAGAAAACAGTCTGAGGACTAATGTAGTAAACAACGCAATCAACAAAACAGCGATATAAAATTTATATATAAACAATTATTCAGGCATGTCCAAAATTAAATTGTAATCAATGTGAAAAAAAATGCATAAAAGAAACAGGCAGACAATTCGCAATAAGTCTTACAGAATCATATATGAACAATGATGAAAAATCGTTACTCGGAAAACGTCGTCAGGAATTAAAACGAAAATTCGAAAACATTAAACGAAATTATAAAATTTTACATACAGAAAATATGATATATATATAATAAAAAAAATGAAAATAATAAAAGAACGAGATAAAAATAATTTATTAAATTCGACGATAAATTTTGATAAAATAATTTTAAGAAGTATATTACCGATTTAATCAATTTTTATATTACAGCTATTTAATGTAATCGTGTAAATTTTACATCGTTGATTTATGGACTGTGTTGTTTACCACGTTCACTATCGGATTATCTTATAAATAACTTGTTTTTTTTTTTCACTTTACTATATTGTATATCTAAATTAAGTATCTCTTTTATATTTCTTATAAATAGTATATATTTTTATATTATATTTTTTTCATGTCCGCTCATTAATGACTTAACATAGCCGAGAAGCTTTGCGGTTTTTTTTTTATATAAAAAATTTAGCGGTTTCTACTTTTTCGTTATTTATATTTTCTGGTTGACCATGAAACGTCTTAATTCTGATGATGCTTATATAAAAACACATTAAAAATCGTCCAAAGTCATCTTAAAAAGTAGTGTCGCATAATAGACAACCTGTATAAAAATTACTAATTGTTTGTTAAAATTTCAAATACGATTAAAAGGGTAAAGTTGCGAGAGTTGCTAAATATTCGGACCGTGCCGTGCCTGTTGTTAAAATATAAAGCGATGACTCCAGACTCTTTAATTTCCATCTTAAACAATAATGATTAATAATAATAATAAATAATAATGATTAATAATAATAATAAATAATAATGATTAATAATAATAATAAATAATAATGATTAATAATAATAATAAATAATAATGATTAATAATAATAATAAATAATAATGATTAATAATAATAATAAATAATAATGATTAATAATAATAATAAATAATAATGATTAATAATAATAATAAATAATAATGATTAATAATAATAATAAATAATAATGATTAATAATAACACATCGATTCGAAAAAACTGCAGTACCCTTACATTAGAGTTGGCAATTTTGAAAACCATTAACCGTTTAGTTAGATTAAAGTTTATCTTATCCTTAAGTAATAAACATTGAATCAGATTTCATAATTTAAACTGCGTGGAATGTAGAGATTTTTTTAAATAAATAAACAACAAAATAGAAGTTAAAATCGTTAAATTTTTACTTATATATACAAAAAAAGAAGACGAAGCTTTTTCATATTGCTGATTTGTAGATTACGTTGTTTACCATGTTCGCTTTCCAATTATTTTATAAATAACAGTTTTCACTTCGTTATTTTTTTTTTTATTTTGTACATTTAAATTAAATTATTTGATTTATCTTTTTTCCCGATTTTTATAAATTGCACATTTCACTATATTTTATTTTTTTTCATGTCCGCTTGATGAAAAGTTTTGCGGTCTCTTTATATATATGATTTAGTGTTTTTAATTTTTTTTCTCGTTTATAAACGTTGAAAATGTGTAAACGAACTTTATATTACGTTTTACGCACATTTTTATTTTTTTTTTTCAATTATCATTAATTATATTTTTATGGTCATCGACGTTTTATTATATAAATATTTCTTAAGAGCTAATTCCATTTTTAATGCTCTTTCTCGATTATTTGTTACTATTATTATTTATTAAATGTCAGTTATTGTGTCGCACAACGAACACGTCGCTATATGCTCTTATACGATGCTTAATTTAACGCCACTAATAGCAAAAATTCGAAAAAAAAAGATAAAATGTATAAAACATATTTTATGGCATAATGTGGTAGATAAAATAATGATCATCGGTATCATATGCTGAGCAATTTAGTAATCGTTAAATGTTACATGGTCGCTATTTTTGAACGAATCGCCGTTGTTAATTTTTTTAGATTTTCAATTATCCATCTAACATATTCCTCTTCTATAATATAATCTTTTTCATTACATTTAAATATTCAGTTGTTTGAATAACATATATATATCGATATTTAATTGTTATCGTACGCGTATATTTCGTACAAAGTTAAATATACGAAATTATAATCATCCTCTAGAATGTTTGTAATCGTCGTCTTAAATTATACGTCCGGCGGAGTGAATATACGAATTTTGAATTCAGTTTTATATTCTATACGACTGTTAATTTAATTTTGTGTTACTTTCCTCCGAAGTTTACGATCGAATAGATTTTTTTATAGTTTTTCGAAATTAATAATTTTCTTTATTGCCGGTTATCGACCTTTATCGTATGGGTAACTGTGGTCGATATTTTTATTATTCGCGAATTCTGGTCTTGCCCAATTAAATTGCATTCAGACGGCCATAAAACGGGGACTAAAATTTCGACAAACGCGTAACAGCCCTGACAGTCATAGCAGTAATAGTAATGACTATATTAATTCTAGTAGTAGTAGTAGTAGTAGTAGTAGTAGTAGTAGTTGTAATAGCGATATCTGTAATAATGATCATAGTACATAATGTAATATAATAGTAGTTGTAACGGTAAATTGTAAGGTTAGGAGGACTTAAAGGAGTTCCATTGTAGAGGTCAACGACCTGTTCGAGTATTTTTTAATAATAACTAATTCCGCATAAATAATATGGAACAATACGAATATAATAAATTTAATTGCCATAATAAAATAAAAAATTCTACAAACAACTAGATTTAAATTATGTTATCTGATTGAGATAATAAATTGGAAACGATAATCAAATTTTTAAATTTTGGGAATTACAAAATTTTGTATATTATTACAGGAAAACTTTATATATATATATATATATATATATATATATATATATATATATATATATACATATATATATTGTAACAACTCTACTCGTTACATTATTAGTAGTGGTAAGAGGAGATTAAAATTTAGTAATTAAAATATTAAATTAAAATTTATAATAAAAAATTGCAAAGATTGAAAAATAAGTATGAGAATAATAATAATATATTAAATAACCAGTTGCGAGAGATAGTAGTAAGCGTAGACATATGTATACATATACGTCATATGCCTTGTATGTATACACGTCGAACGTGACTTTTGAAAATGAGGTTTAACAATATAATATATATATGTATATATATATATATATATATATATATATGAATAGAAGAGGGCATGCTGGCGCCAGTAAGATTAGAGTTTTTGAGGATTTCGTCGGAGGTAATGTATATATAAAAAATAAGAAAAATATCTATAAAAAATATAGCAATTGTAGACAAAAGGATGTGAAAATAAACCTCAAAAAGTTGGCTCCGTCTGTCTTTTAGTCTGAAAGAAATAGTTCCGAATTAGAGAAACCCGATAGGGTTTCGCCAAAATTACCAATTTAGAAAATTCGTAGAACCATATACAATGGTAAAAGTACAGGTATTTATAATTGTACTGCTGGCCGCCTTACTAATGACAAAAATAAGTATAAGAATATATATATATATATATATATATATATATATATATATATATATATATATATATATATATATAAATAACCTTAAAATATAAGAAACGACGCAACTTTTCCTACTATTAGTTTTTTTTTTTTGTTCACAAAAACTGCAAAATCCATTAAGGATGAGAAAAGATCCATAGAAAATATAAATAGAAGAAACGGGCATTTTTCCAAAAATAAGGAAATGGAAAATAATAATAATAATAAGTGACCTCCAGAGCTCTGGAGAGATAGGCAGTTAGAAAAAAGTCAGTAGAGTAGTGAGTAGTGAAATCGAGTAGTTAGTCGCGTCGAGTGAAGTCAGTTAAGTGAGCTGAGGCTCAACGGTTGGATAGGACGGATCAAAGTTAGGGTCAGGAAAGTTCCGTCAATTATATAAATAATTAACAAAATTCGATAACATATTTTTTAAAGAAAAATACGTAATAATATTCGAAAATCGCGTGTGTTAAGATATCGTAAAAAAGTTGATAATTTTTTTTTTATTTCCGAAAATACAATAATTTTTAATGAAAGTAGAAACCGCGTTTGTTTCTTCTTTTTTATTTATTTATTTAAATTTAACCTTCCGATGGTAACAGGAGCGATGAGTCACCCCAGTCGGAAATGTTTGTTTTGATTGTGTGGGTACAAGTGGTCAAACGAGTTCCAGGCGTCTGCTAATCTTAGTTAAGATTAGTAGCATTCACTTGATAATATTGTGAATAGTCCTGTGTATGCTCGCGTTCCTCTGTAACTCTATTTTGTTTTGCGCTTGGGGTGACGTGTAACTCCTGTTACTATTCTCGTTTGTAAAAATTTTTTATAGTTACTTGTTTATAATGGCTTCTGTTAATGTAAATGACCCCGATTTCGCAAATTTTGTGAGGGAGTGTCTTGATGATGAAGAGACCGTACTCTCTGGCGATGACTCAAGCGACGAGGAAGACAACCTGCAGGAAGAAAGTGAAGTCAATGATGAAATTTAAGGAAATTCTTCAGCAGAGGAGGAAGATACTCCATCATCTTCAGACACGATAAAAGGTAAAAATGGTCGTGTGTGTGGTCACTAAATCCACCTAAACGAACCAAAACGCAAGCCCGTAATATTGTAAAAATTCCACGAACGAATGCTTCTTCAAGTATTTTGTTGGAACATGATGCACTAAATTTACTCATTGATCAAACAATAGTTGAAACGATAGTTCGGTTCACAAACCTAGAAATAAATATTCGGCGTGTAAAATATATTGACCAAAGATTTGTAAATGAAACAGATGAAATGGAAGTATGGGCTCTTTTTGGATTACTTTATTTGGCTGGAATGAAAAAAGATGGTCATTTGAGTACCGAAGAAATGTGGTCTGCTGGATCATCTGAATATAAACTTGTTATGTCTGAAATGCGATTCAAATTTCTGCTCATTTGTTTGAGGTTTGATGACAAGCAGTCTCGGGATAGGTCTGATAAATTTGCACCTATAAAAAATTTATGGTTACTTTTCATCAAGAACTGTCGTGAACAATATAGTCCCCATATGTATTTGACTATTGATGAGCAGCTACTGGGATTTTGAGGAAAATGTCCTTTTCGAGTATATATAAGTTCAAAGCCGGTATCAAAATTGTAATTATGTGCGATGTAAATACATTTTACATGGTCGATGCGATTCCTTATGTAGGGAAAGAAGAATGGAATACAATAGATAGTCTCCCTACATATTATGTAAAGAGGCTCTTGGAAAGTGTGCGTGGAAGCAATAGGAATATCGCATATGATAACTGGTTCACTTCAGTTCCATTAGCGCAAGAATTGTTTACAGATTATAATTTGACACTTGTGGGTACACTTCTCAAAAATAAGCCTGATATTCCTCCATCTTTCCAACCTAACAAAAATAAGACGGTTTTATCATCCCAGTTTGCTTTTGATAGAAAAACTGCCATTGTGTCATTCACCCCCCAAAAAAAAACAAATCTGTCATTTTAATTTCTACAATGCATGATAAAAAAAACACAAATGAGATCACGAAGAAACCAGAAATTATAGATTTCTATAACCATACTAAAGGAGGGTTAGATACATTTGATAAAATGGTACATGCATACAGTGTTTCACGATGTACACGACGCTGTTTTTTGGAATGCTCGATCAAGCTGGTATAAATGCACTAATTTTATATAAGATATCTAATCCGAACACAAAATTAAAAGAAATTTTTTTTTAAAAACCTGGCACAACAACTCTTTAAACCCCATATGGAACATCGGCTGGAAAAAAATTTACCTCAACTTTCCAAAGACGTTTCAAACTTTCTCACGAAAAAGTGGAAAATTGAGGAAGAAGAGGAATGAGAAGAAATGCAGCAATTTCCATGTAAGCTCCAAAAACAGGGTAGATGTCACCTTTGTCCGCGATCTGCAGTTAAAAAAGTCAAAACTGCTTGTACAAAATGTGGGAACCCAGCGTGCAGTGTTCATCGAAAGAAAGTGTGCACCAATTGTTTTTATTTTTTTTCTAAACGGTAAGTTTTCAATTTTCGTTATTTGTATCTAATAATAATATAAAAATGTTTAAAATTAATAAACTGTGTGAAAATATCCTATTTTCATTCAATAATCACTTGGGGTGACTAGTAACCCCGTGTTACTTTTATAAGGTGTCACAATTGTGTTACCAACGGAACGTTAATTAACGCTCATGGGTTATCGCACGTGGCATCCCATCTGGACAAGCGAGTTCGTGGAATATAAATCAATGTCGGTAACGTGTACAATATAAATATATATAATTTTAATTTCAATCCTTTTTTTTATAATAATACTAAAGATAATAATGATAATTAAATATAATTCTAATAACAATAATAATAATATAATAATAATAACAATATGACTTAATAACCGTAATAATAATAATAATTATATGTGACATCGCACAAGTCCGTTATGTATTTGTAGACGGTGTGAGAGTGGCGTCGCAATATACATATATATATATATATATATATATATATATATATATAGAGGGTGACCCAGAGAACAGGGATTTTAGCGCAGTTAGTAACACTGCTACAGCGCAAACCGCCTGCTCCACGTTTATGTACATAAGAGAGATTCGTTTTTATCCAGTTTCAGTTATCATGGCATTCTATAACGAGAAGGAGCGCGCGTTTTGCGTAGAATGTTATTTTCGCGTGAATTGATCACGACAGTACGAAGGGAGTTTCGAAAAGAATTCAAAATTACGCGGTGTAAACCTGTACCATTTCGCACTTCAATTTTAAGGTGAGTTGAAAACTTTCGAGAGACAGCTTATGCAACGGATAAAGAAATGTTCTGGGCAAATAAAAAAGGGTTGTACCCCTACAAGCATCGATCGAGTTCGGGCAGCGATCATTCGGAGTTCCCGGATGGGGGGGCCTCTGCTCGTCGTCGTGCTGGTTTTTTAAAACTGTCGAAAGAATCTGTTCGCCTTATATTGCTGAAAGACTTTAAATTTCACCCTTTTATAAACTACTAATAACTCAGGAATTAAAGAGTACCGACCATGTATAACGAAAACATCGTTTTCTTAAACTTAATTTTTTTTTTTTATTTATATCTATTTGAAAATTGCTTAGTACCGCCGAAAAGCATTGTGCTCTTTTAATACAAACATTTAGTGATTTTAACTACTTCTTTGTTGTTTATTTTTTTTAAATCATTACATTCACGCCGGTTCATAATACCATAATTATAACAATAATAATAATATTATTATTAGTAACGACGCTGAAAAATCGAAAATATCTTTTTATTAAAAAAGTAATGCGACCATTTATTCTGGAGCCGATCAAGGAAGAAAAGTGTTATCTTTACCAGACTGAAATATCATACTCAAATCTGACCCATTCCTACCGTCTTCAAGTCACAGACCCTCTTTGACAATGGCAGAACTGTTTATTCCCCACATACTAACATATTGTCATGTTTCCATAACACTTAAAACTCAGCAGACCCTGGTCCCTTTCTTATTTCAACTCTTATCCGAATCCTCATATCCACAATGTTTCCGTTTCTGTATTCACTGAATCTTTTAGACCTGATCTAGGACTACAGTAAGCCCTCCTCGTGTGCATATGTCCCGTTAGTGTAGCCCACGGAAGTATTAACCAAATAATAATAATAATAAGTATTTAATTGTATACTGGAACCAGTTGAAAGGGTTCTTTTAAATGACTACGTAAGCTTCCCCCGATGGAATGTCAAACATGGATTCAATTTTACGTTAATTTAATTAATTACGAATTTAAATATTTATTATAAATATATACGTGCTGACCGATTCATTCTCGCGTATTTATTTAACACAATATAATAATGCAATAATTTTACACTTGTGGTGATATTTCCCTCAAAAATTATATCACCCGCGAGATAGCCTAGTGGCTATAGCACGGACTTCTATGCGGAAGGTACCGACTTAGAATACGATCGGCGACACAAAAATTATCATCAGGAAATAAAAATATAAATAATATAATTATCGCCAGGAAGTCAATGGCAAATCAACACGCGCAACACCATATGCGCGCTAGTAATAATATAGTACACTAATAACGCAGGTATGCATTATGTTCGTGACAACAAAGCGATTGCAATCAGTTCTCCCTGGTGTGTTGTCTATCTAGACTAACGCCATATTATGATTGCCTTGTACGCTATTTATACCGTACAACAAAATATGTCTATAGGTAAGTAGTCGCCTACCTCCGATACGGACACCGCACTCAACCATGATGAATAATCAGTTTGTTTCATTAACTTACATTACATATTTTCCTTTACCGTAAGTAATTTCTTCGTTTCTAATTAAGTGGTTGATTTTAATTATTTATAATTCGATTTTACTGTAGTTATTTATAATTAAGTAAAACGCTCAAATTTTTATTGGGACATCTTTTATTACAGAACGGAAAGAACCGGTTAAGTTCTATCTGCTTGATTTTTTTACTCGGTGTACTTCATCGTAGAAATAATGATTATTTTATAATAATAATTATTATTATTCTTTTATGATTTCTCTTGTTTAAATATTCCTACGGATATGTGGTAATGTAATCGATCACTGGCCCTGTTTAGGGGGCGATTTTGGTTGCCCACTACGATTATTAAAAAGATAATTTCGACCGTGTATTTAATTGTATTTCGTTATTTTTGGCTTCGGTCCACGTTTGTACGGCAAACAGAAAGTAAAACTGAATTTTCAACCTCACTCGCCATTATAATTGCGTCAATCAGAAGAAGAACGTGAGACAAATAACGTCCATCTAAATATAATTTCACACACACACACATATATATATGTATATAATATATATATATTATATATATATAATATATATTTTATATATATATATATTTATGTACGTGTATGCCAGGTATGTATATATAATATGGAAGTCGTTATTAATATTCCGTACACGGCTGCGTTACCACAAAAATTTCGTTTTTTTTTTTTTTTATTTAATCTATTATACCTTTGTACGGCATTTTCTATGACGTAACTTTTTCAGATAGTGGCGCTCCTAGCGGTGTCGTTGACAAAGTGGCCGCAATAATTTTGTACTCGTACTTAGTAAATAGTTGAATTTTTACCAAATTTATAAAACAGACGTACAAATAAATTTACTTACACACATATGTGTATGTTAACGGGGACAATGAGAAATAGATCGAATGAATGTTTACATGCGTACAAACATTTAAAATAAAAATCTATAAACAAATTTAAATCAAAGCATTAAGAAAAAATTCACGAGAATTACTTATATTTATATAATTTAATTTCGAGATACTCTTTTTAATTATTCGCTTCTATTAATTCTTACTTTAAATTTATTCGATAATTTTCTTAAAATTAATGATCTTTTAAAAATTTTTACATTTAAATGTTCGACTTTCTTAGTCGTGACGTACGCGAATATATAAATGCATGTGTTTACAGTGGCGTAGCCAGGAGGGGTTTTGGCGGTCTGAACCCCACCCCTGGAATCAATATGATAATAAGAAAATATATACTCGTTTTTAAATGCAATTTTGCATTTGTTAAATCTATTTTGTGTTTTTTTTTTTATTTTCATTTATTATATTTAAATTTCGTTGTTTTTGAAGTAAATAGTTTTGTAATGTATTACAAATAATAATTTTTATATTATATGTAACCCTGTTCATCTGTTGATTTTGTTTTCCTTATATTGATACGCTGTTTTATTTTAGCTCGCGTCTAACAAGTATAAAAATAATTCTGGGGAGTTGGATTGCTCGCGGTTTAACCTAATTGAGTTTTGGTTATTTATTTAAAGTTCAATTTAATTTGGGTTTACTGTTATAATTTAGTTTTGTTTGAACCCCCCTCTTCAACCTACGCCACTGTGTGTTTACATATATTATATATATTTAAATATGTATTTTCGTTTGTACGTTGACAAACACTTAATCTTCGGAAAACGGTATAATTTTTAATAACTACTCTTAATTCGTGTAAATCATGCGGACCGCGGTAATTAATAATTATTTTGATACGATTACTCGCTTAACGTCATTTATAATGATAAGCGAGCGGTTCTTTACACTACAGTAGTAATGCTAAGAATTGTTGTTATTAATCGACAACCCAGTAATTATGTACGGCATTGATTAACTGGTCTAACGACAGAACCCCATTCGCTCGTGCAAATATTAAAATTTGTGTAACGATTGGGAGCTCGGAAGTTTTGCGAACTTCGTGTACTTGACGTAAAATAGCTACAACACGTCAGTTAAAACGCGCAATAAAACTGTATACCGTTGTGCATTTAATATTGTTTTCTTTAAATGCTAGTAATTATTTCGATAATTATCTAATGGTATTTGGATGCATATGTGTCAGCTGGTTTAGCTAATTAAACTAGATTATTTTACATTACGTTTTAAAATTTCCCTATATAGTAGATGATTGATAATTTTGGTAAAACTTTTTTTATACATTAGTGATGTTTCACAAATTTAAAATAATCAGTTAAAATCTATTTAGATACGTTATTTAGCAAGATTTCGCGAAGAACCGTTTTTGTAACGAGATTATTCTGATAGAAATCGAAAATATAATCTTAATGACGAAATAATACATTTATACATACACTAATACATGTATCCGTATATAAATTAGGACATATATGACGATAGACGATTTTTGATTTTTATTTTATTCCTACCGTGTTTTCAACATTAGTCCCCTCACACGGCATTTTATGTATATAACTTTAAGCGCATGTTGGAAAATGCAAACAAAAAAAAAAAACTGAGTAAACTATAACGAATTCATTTAATTCCGGTTGGATTTACCGTGTGTATAATACATATATGTATATGTTGATATAACCGAGGAAAATAACGAATCTAGACGACGTTCCCGAAGATTGACATCAAACTGGATGGTGAAGACAATATAAATTTACCGAAAACGGAATAACTCCAAAAATCGTTGCAATATCAAAAAAAAAAAAAGTCTACAAACGTGATCAATTCGGATTAACTGAAAACATTTCTCCGGGTCATAAAGGTCGGAATAAGAAAAATCTTGTAACAAAAAGTACCGGGTAGAGTTTAAACCGGAAGAGGTACAAGAGATATTCATGTATTACTTCAGAAGTCAAAAACAATTAAATGTTGTAGAATACTTTATTAATAATAATTGATAACAAATTATCATTCAAATATCCCATAGATTCGCTAATAATAAAAAAATGAACATTTATGAAAAACACAAACGATAACATATTTCATTGATTATACACGTATAGAATAGTTTTATATAAAGCACTGGTTAAAAATATAATCATTACGTTCGGTATTTGGCGGAACCGTTAAAAGTTAAAATATGTTAGGCGAAATTTCCTTTTTATCGAAGAAAATTCTTAATCAGGGTATGTAGAACTCGCAGAATCAGCTGGCACAGTGCTGTGTAGGTGCAATAGCATTTACTACCATAAAGCATAGGAATGATGTTTGTTAACTATCGTTTATTTCCTTATGGAAACAATATGATATTGAAACGAAATTCTTAGCATCACTAGATTACGTAACCTCCGCAGCAAAATTTACATACGACATCCGGTAAAAATAATATGTTCGCAAAATATGGCAAGTGGGAGCAAGACCATAGTCGGATGTCAAACCCGAGAACCATGGTAAACGATGTAAGGAAAATGCGTGAAATTAAGCTTAAATTTGAATTTCGCATAAGACAATTACTAACAGGACACACACATATATATGTGTGACTTATAAGAGATACTCCTCGTGTAGTTGAGACTACTCTTGTTTGTCCCCGACCTGTACGTATGCATATATATATACTTAAAACACGAATGAGAAAGAGAGTGGTGTAGCTGACGGCGAGCGGTCCAAGATAATTGTGAACGGAGCCAATATCGCGATTAATTAAAGTTGAAAATTTTTCAGAAACAGCTTTTCAATTCTAGATGATTTTTAAGAGTGTTTTTATTCGCTTATTACTTCCTTTCATTTTCTCATTTTCTCATTTTCTCATTTCGTATTTACTCCGTCAAGTACCACGGGGTTATTATCAAATTCGATGATTCTATTCGGAGTTCGATATTCGAGGGGGGTTACGGTACTATTATATACCCGGTAGCTGGTTCTCTTTCCTTCGGCTTATAACTATTGCGTTTACTTAACTCTTAGCATTAAGTAAGACGGAGCCGGGGAGAGGTGCACAACAGCAGCGCTATAGCCGACAAAACCAGTACGGAAAGAGAACGGTGTAGACTCTAAAAGAACGATCCAGGCGTATAGAGCGTGCGTGTGTTTAGCTACCTGGCGCACAGGTAAGCGTCCGAATCTTATCTTTAAAGACCGGTCCACCGGTTATTGCGTTCAAAAGTCGCTTTTTCTTCGGTCTGTTTTTAATAATCTTCGAAAAACCGAGAAATCGAAAAAAAAAAAAACAAATCTTAAAAACCGTCGCCAACCAGTAAGAATAAAACAGGTGCGCACGTGATCGGTCGTATATCGCGAGATTATTATTATCGTTAAATGGTAAAATATAAATATATTTTTAAAATATATTTATTTTTTCTTTTAATCAATCGTTTTTAATTATATTTTCAGATTTTTTTTCCGAGGTGCGCGATTTTAACGTATAATTTTAATATAATCGATAAAAAAATAACGAATTAACTCCCGGCCGTCGGCAAATATTTTTAAAAAGCTTACTCGACTATCCAAGTGTAGTGATATCGTTTAATATACATTACGTACATAGTAACATTTTTTTAACTGATATAACGTATAATTCGTAAATTGTGCCGCGAGAGATATTCGAGAAATTGTTTCCGTCGTAAGTATCCCATCATTTATAATTTTTTAGACATATTGCATTTTTTAACTATAGAGTTAATTTTTGTTCGGAAAATATTCTCTTTAACCTTTATCTCGTTTTATTTATTACATTAATTATTTATATTAAATTAATTCGGCGTTTTAAATTATCTCGAATTATATTTTCCGAGTAAGTTTAAACGTATCTCCGAAAAAGAAAAAGGATAATTTTCTTTTTATTATCTTAATATTATTTTTCGAAAGAAATTATAAATTTATTCGTAAATCTGTTTTAATTGGTTTAATAATTTATCAAGATATACGATTGTGACGTAAAATCAGTTTTTTTAACATTACCGGGGCATTACTAAAATTAGATTACATATTAGTTTTTATAAATATGTAACGAAGTATAAATCATATATTTTTATGTTATTATTATTATTTATATTGTTGTTGTTGTTAAAATGATGATCCTTATTGATTTAATGTTATATAATTTTGTACGGAGGAAAATTCGACGGTGTCAAATTTAAAAAAAAATTCCATCAATTTTTTAACACCAACCTAGTTTGTTGTCTTCGATGCAGTCCATTTATCGTTATTACCTAGTCTGATCGTAGTTTTTCATTTTTGTAATGTTTCGAAATTGGAAGACGTGTAAAATCGCTTCTAAATTCGAGTTGGATACCTTCAAAATTCTTAACTCCATATTATTGATCGGTTATAATTAACCCCGTTGTTGTGTTCCACTTCTATAGGGGTGAATATAATACTTCCGAAACCAAAGTAAATAAAACTCCTTATTAATTTGATTCGATATATTATCGATTTGCTAATAATATAATAATAATAATAATGAGTTCCATTTAAATTGATTATAAAATAATTTTCAAGGCATATATATATATATATATATATAGACTGAATTATAGTTAATTATAAGAAAAATTATATATTATTTTTATAGAATTATTTAAGATAAACTTATTATAAATAGGTAAATTTATGCGTGGGCAAGTCCCATTTTTCTTAAAGAACTATTTTAAAATTAATTACACGCTTTAGAAAAGCTAGGTTAGGTTACATTCGTTTAGGTCAGAATCGGAGGTATGTTTCGGCTAGTTAGAAGTAGAATTAAAGGAAAAAACGGGAATAATAAAATACCCGTCTAGGTTAGGTTAGATTCGGCTAAGTTAGGTTAGATTCGGCTAGGTTAGAATCGGTCAGGTTTATTTCGGCTAGTTAGAAATAGAATTAATGAAAAAAACGAGAATGGCACATGATCCGAATGACTGATTAATCGAAATTTATAGTAAGATCTATTTTTTTTCAAATTTTTGATTTTATCGAAAAATATTTCTTTCCGTAAAAAAATTTTTACTATTAGTAATTTTTATCAAAATGTGGTTTTTGAAAATCTAGCAGAATCTATAACTTTAACATTATATATACATATATATATATATATATATATATATATATATATATATAAATTCAACGATTAAATTTACGCAAATTGTTTAGCTAATTTTACAACAATTTCCTACGCTATCTGTCGTTCAATGGGTAAGTCACCGTAGAAGATCAATAAAAGAAAATTATATATTATGTATAAATTATATTTATTAGGCTAGCTTATAAATTATATGTACACGAAATTTAATTAAAATATAAAATGCAAAACCATATTTCCGCGTAATATTAAATGAGTAAATTTTAACGGATTTAATAACAATGATCTAAATTGCCCTGTTCTTAAGAAAATAGACACGTCTATATAAGCGTACAATTTATTTTTTGTCTTTTTTGTGTGTGTGTGTGTGTGCAAGTAAAATATATTTAAAAAATATATATATATATAACGTATTTTTCGTTCGTTTCGAAATTTAAAATAAGAAGTAAATTATAATAAGGATAAACAGATTTAACAGAGACATAACTGAAAATAATAGACCCTATAGGGGAGAAAACGCGTCCATGTGTGACTAAATATTAATTTTAAAAATTGAAAATATATTCGAAGATTAATTGAATAAAAATTAATAATAATAATAATAATTTAAAACGTTGGGAATATTCGAAGAAAAACGGTATAAGACAACGAAAAATCTTCCGCTGATTGATCGGACATGTCTAATTCGAAAAGATTCAACCGGATACGCAGTTAATTTTTTTAATCGATTGTTTTTAATTTTTGGTAAAGTAAAATATCGCAATAAATCGCTTCTAATAATCTTAAAAATAAATATTTAAATAAATTAAATTAAATCTTCGATAAATAACGACGAATACTATAAAAAAAAAACGATTATTAATCGATGTTCAAAATGTTCGTTAAATTGTCTCTAAAGCCATTATTCAATACTAAAGTGATAAGCGAAAATACCATTCCTTGGTTATGACATATTTTATCCGATTCGAGCAAAGTTGCGTTTTACATTTCAGTCAATTCAATTCATTATTTATTATACTAAAAATAAGTTGAAATATAGCACGTATTTGATTAGAATTATAAGGTTTTAGGTGTCGCAATGGAATTATTAAATAAATTAAATGAAAATATCCGCGTCAGTATATAATTGCCGGTATCATTTGTTAATATTAAAATACATTTCCTTTAATTAGTAGTATAATAAACAATACAAAAATTCCTTATTCTTTTATATATATAAAAAACTATACAGATTTTCCGCTATTAAGCCATTATCAAACGTACATACAAAATTAAATATAAAAATATATACAATTTATAAAAAAATATAGAAAGAAAAAGTAAAATAAATTGTAAAATAATAATTAATCTATACGTACGATATTACAATATATATATATATATATATATATATATATATATATATATATATATATAAACAGTTATATATAAAATAATCTAGTAGTGAATATGGTAAATTACACGATCACACTAATATGAAACTTATACATAAATAATTACACTAAATAATCAGCAAAAAATACTTCTCCGTAATATAAAAATTGATTAAATTTATAATATACCGCTTAATATTAATTCTTCATCAAAATTTAACGCTGAATTTAATAAATTGTTTTTATTTTTCCTTTTATTATCTCCGCTTTGTCTATTAGTTTTCTTTTTTTACAATGTTTTTCTGTATGTAAAATGTTATAATCTTAGTTAATATTATCGATTACATGTTTTAATTCTTTGCAATGTTTTCTAAATAATGATTTTTGATCATTTACGTGAATTTAAGTATTCCTCGAATCGTATATATATATATATATATATAGCAAAA
>CM065053.1:106778963-106861463 GCA_032883995.1 Coronaproctus castanopsis | reverse complement strand
AAGCATCAAGATGGTGCTGCAGCGATTACCAGTGTCTCTACTGCAGTATTTAACCGAAAAATATAAATCCAACGAGACGCGCTACTCGACGATTCATATATTCGTCGCAATTTCTTGAAAACGATGCGAAATAAAAATTCTGCACGGAAATTACCAGCGACGTATTTTATCGGTTGGTCGATTTTCCTCAATATGTAAAATAACGATGCGAAATTGATATATCGTTCGATAGAGAATTATACAGAACCGCGTCTGTGTATATATATATGTGTGTGTGTGTGTGTGTGTGTATAGAAAAAAAGAAGGGAATGAAATGAGTAGAATACAGATATTATCTGTAGTCGCCTGTGTATTTTCAGAATTGGAACTAATCATTAAATCGTTTTCTCGGAATATAATATCGGCCACAATTAGCAAATTCCGCGGTCCGAATCTATCTGTATACTCTGGCCGAATAAGATGATGATAGCTATACACACGCGCTGCTATTTAACATTACTCGTGCGATTAAGCTGTCCATACGATAATAAATCATCCGGCTAATGTTTCAAGCAACCGACGCTTCGTAAACATTTTTTCTACTCCGTCCGATTTTCGAAATTCCCACTTGTCGTTTAAAATGATTTTCGTCAAAGTAATTCCTAAATATTTTCGTTGAGCAGCGTAAAAACGAAACGTCGACAGTGAAGAAGCGTATTTTGCGGTTGTTAATATTATTAATTTTTATTAACATTATTTAAATATTGTTACTAAATAATGGCGAACTTACGAATATAAATCAATTATATTTGAATATATTTTTTTCGATCTGTTAATGTTCGAGTTACAAAAAATAAATTAAACAATAATAATAGACAATAATCAAGTCAAATAAAAAAAAAAAACATGTACAAATTTAATGTTGCAGTGCTCGATTTGTTTACGGTTAAAACGATGATATTTCTTATACATAATTTCCCATTGTTCATTATTTACACACATATATATATACATATATAAAATATATATATATACATATATAAAATATATATATACATTTACGTGTATAATATATATAATATGGTTTTTAGAGTAAATATTGCTCCGAAGGAAACATGTAGGATAATTACAGGCTCCATAAAAGCAACATTTCTATACAATTTGTACGTTGCATCGTGTTTTATATTAGACGCAATATAGCAGCAAAGAAAGAACGATCGAAAAATAACAATAAACGCCAACATAACTATACATGGGACTTGCTAACGGAAGATTAAAATCCAGACGTGTAGCCTTTTATGGAACAGTGGAAGAGCTGGAAAACTGTCCAAAGTCACTAAAAACTTGGAGAATTTGAAGCGCTAACGACGGGAAAACGATTTAAATTTTACTTTATGGCGCACCTTAAACAGAAAAAAGAAATTGAGTGGCACGAATCGAGTACAACTTAAAAAAATGGAAAATGGCGAATGAAAATCGATGCGAATGTTGGTGCGGAATAACGAACATTATTCAAATATTCGCGATGCGGATAAATTATGAATGTAGAAATTTTAAAATTTCTTATAGATTTGTCGTGGATGAGGTTTATGACCGGACAGGATATTATAATTAATTATATGATTTATTTATTTTTATTATTTTTTAATCGACTTTAGCCATCTACGGGCCGCGGAAATATTACCAATCCATTTGTTTTCTTGTACGGATTTTTTCATTCTTCTCGTGCGTTCTTCCTTAATCCATATTCGCTCTATTTTTTTTACTGCAGTTTCGTGGAATCCTCGAAAAGTGTGAACCCTATACTATACTTAAATTTATTTCAATTTTTAATTTATTTTTCTTCAACTTGTACTATCGATGATGATCCGCGCTTTTCAGATTTCTGTCTATGAAGTGAAAAATTCATTTTGCATTCCGATTGTTATCTATTCTTTTAACGCGTTTTCCTATTACTTCATTTCCAGCGTTCTTCACCCTCCTAAATATTTTCCGAATTATTTTCGCCTCCTCGATTTCGATTTAATATAATTCCTTATTTGTAGTGAAAATTTACAAACACTGACTTAATGATGACGGTGTTCTTGTTTTAGCATTTCTGGATATCGACTGTTTTTATTTACGCGCCTTTTATTATGTAACAAGTCATTTCTAGTCTACGTTTCGGTTCCTGCGTCGATTTTGTATTATATCCATCAACGTGTAGTGTACTGCATAGACCCACGATTAAATGAAGTTTAGATATCAGGATGGTTGGATAGCTTCAGGAAATCGATATAGGAGCTGGATGTTTTGTTCGTTGTCCTCGACGATTTCGGAAAGAGAGCTGGAAAGGTGTATTGGGATTTCTCGCATTCCACCGGAAGAAGATGGTTAATAAATAAGGGAACAGAGCGTACATTACAGATAGGGTTATATGAATTATTTAGTAAATAAGAATGAGACATTTTGACGTGTCCAATGCGTAACGTAGTATAAACTTGTTCTTGACGGCTAGATCTTAATGAAATAGTCTAAACTACAATGTTTGTCCCGTACTGAACGCAATTTATTAGTAGTAGAGGAACTTCATCCCATATTCTCGTTTTAGTTGTTTCTTTTTTTTTTTTTATCTCCAGCATTTACCTGAACTTTGCAGTCGCGGAGCATCTGGTTACGTTGGATATTATTTGCTGTAATTTTAATATGTCCGTACTTCGAACCGTTGCTAATTTCCGCATTTCTACTATTATTGCATCATCGCCACATGATTGGTTATTTTTTAGCTGTTGTATACGTTGTTTTATTATTATTATTTATATTAATTATTATACTTCCAAACACTTGTACAAGTTTCCCAACAAGGAAGTTCACAATATAACAATAATTCACCTTAAAAAATTATTAAAAAAAAAAAAAAAAAATCTGGTGACAGAAATAATTACGACATTACACCGATAATAATAAATAAGTCGCCTATCTTACGAATTTCCGACAGACATACATACATTTGTCTTTGGAAATAAACTGGTGGGTGGCATTCGTGACAGGTTTTACCACTCGTAACTATTGACGATGGATAAGTGAAAAAGAAAACTCTTAGTAATTAAGATTATTCTTCAGATTATTTTCGATCGATTTCGAAACAATTCGAACTTACACCCTTCACCGGACTAAATTACTTTGTAAGTCAGCCGACTTTATTTATTCGGAATATCAAAGTAGAGTCGTCAGCCCAAAATACGAAATAACCTTGCTAATTATAAAATCGGTGTAACAACACGTTGAACGGAAATCGATAGTTGGGATCAATCAGGATACCATCGAATCCGCTGAAGGAAACGCCTGAGAGGAAATGTGTGTAATAAATAATCGAATTTGGTTCAGGCAGAGTTATCACTACGATTTAAAAAATGATATGAATTGCTAACAGTATTTGGCGAATTATATATTGTTCAACGATCAAATATATTCGATATCTCCCTCTCCTAATGTACAAAATAAATTTGATCACTTTGGTAACGAAAATGGCAACATCTATTTTGAACGGCAACATTTAGAAAAAGAAGTAAAATACTCGAAGTCACTGGAGCCATCTTTAACATATTATGTATGTATATTAAAAATCAGTAAATTCTACAGTGGTCGAATTCAAAAATACGAGAATGAATAACGCCTTTCTCGCAGGCAATTAGCATTACACGCGTGTTCGACAGTGGGTAGTTGACGTGTTCATTAGGTTGTAATAAGTGATTTCAATCGTCACCAGTAATAAAATATAGCCTACATTATATTTCAGGATTATAAATAAAAATGATAACGAGTGATGTCGTATTGTAAATATACAAAATGAAACAGACTTGTGTTTTGTTTTTAGTTCTTGCAGAACACTATTTTATATATATATATATATATATATATATATATATATATATATATATATATATATATAAACAATTTTTTTTTCTTTTTGGGAACAAAATATAAAAATGTACAAAAAAGTTAACGGACAAATTTTATATATTTAGTACGTTCATGTATGTTGCCGTATGTACTTGTTCTCATTTCTTTGTTTTGCTTCTAAACTTTTCCAATTTTAAATAACGATGTAATGTGAAAAATAGTAACGTAATATAATTAATTAGTTAATTTTTTATTCGGAATTAATTCTCGACACGACCTACGTTTTAGCTAACGATCCTAATTTGTTTCAATATAGCAAAATAGGAGAACCTCCCCACGACGACTAGGTTAGGTGACGAATAATTAAATACGGCCTAGGAACAAACGATTTGAAACCTCTATAGCAGATTATAAATTAAAAAATAGAAATAAATATCATAACCGTTAAAGAAGAAACAACACTACAGTTTCGTTCGTGCGTTTAGTGTATGTTTATGTGCTTGTATTTCGATATCTAGTTAATATCAGATTGAATGACGTAATCTCACAAGCGATAAACAGGCTTGGATTTAGTTGATATTTGAAAATAGCGTAACTCTAATTAGCATATATTTATAAAGTTATTTATTTTCGTCTTTTATAAGGTAGTTTTAGTTTAGTAATGGACACATTTCGTAGGTTGCTATTCATTTGAAATATATACGCTGCTACAACATCTCTACACAATTACACGTCTATCGTGTGGTTTTTCCGTTCGTATACCAGATGAGGAAAATATATATATATATATATACACGTAATTATTTCGAAATAGTACATTTATATGTATCCTCTCCGACTATAATACTAATAATAATAATAATTTATACGTTTATACCTACTTAACTACGCCTTGTATTCTCGATTTGTAAATAATAATAATGTTTATAACAATAATAATAATAATAATGATAATTATGTCAATATAATAATAACTCGATTTAGTAAATAAATACGACTTGAAAGAAGGGGAAAAAAAGTAAAGAAGACAGACATGACAACGCAGGACGAAATTGCGTTAATATAAAATTATTGACAGACTGTTTATCTGAGTGGTGGAAATAATAGTTGAGTTTGTTGTTGTAGCAGTAATAGTAATCATGTTTTCGTCACAGTTGCTTCTTTACCCTAGCTAGGAAAGTTACATTCGGTTTGTATAAAGAAAAAAATTGCGCAACTCTGTTAAAAAGATTTTAAATTATATTTGTGGGGAATTTCACGTAATTCGACTATCCGCTTAGCGATGTAACCAACATCAGGCGGTCGTTATTATCAGGTGAAATCGATAAAGATCAACACTAGTGGCTCGTCTCGATATTACGAGTGTCGGTGATATTATTATACCGGTTAGTTACTGCGCGAACGGTTTAATATTTTAAAATAAGACATTAATTATTAAAAAACGAACAAAAAACAATTTCAGACTAAAACTCGAAAACGATTAGAAACGTTTTAATATTTAACCGATTAAAAATGATAACAAAATTCGGTAAAAATTAACTATTACTTCTGTTATGAAATTATTAAATAACTAAATAAATAAAATATATTTATATATATAATAGGGGTTAATATTGCAGTGATGTATATATATACATGTTTATTACCAATCCCCCGACGCACACACACACACACACATATATATATATCAAATATATGTCAACGTGTACAAGGGTATATGTATATCTGTATTGTATATTATATAAAATGTGAATCCGCAAAAATATATTAAAAAAAGAGCATATATATGCATAATTAGGGATTAATATTATTCATGTGTGTATATAAATATATGTAATTTATGTATACATATTTATGACTACGTCTGTACACACATGTGTATACATGTATATATTTATCAAGTACATGTAAATATGTTTATATATATAGTGTGTGAATGTTGTACATAAATTTAATAAATGATGAATATGTATACATATATAATTTATATGCACATACTCACTATCACACACGCACATATACATATATGTATGTGTGTGTGTGTGCAAGTGTAATATTTATTAAATATCGGTAAATGTGTGTACACGCCATTTATTATGTACGTAAATGTGTATGTACATAAATATAAATGATAGTGTTGATTGAGGTGATCGGATGCCTTTGTTCACGGAGGAAATTTTGCAAATAATAATGTATATATATTTGTACATATTAATGTACGTATATATATATATATATATACGCATCATTTTATATGTTTATAGGCATGCACTCACACACTTATATATGTACGTGTAGGTATACATCTAATGATTTGAGGGTCTGTTGTGGTAATTTTAGAATAAACACACACACACACACACATATATATATAATATATATATATAATATATATATAATACGTATATATATTATATATATATATATAGGTTTATGTAATAATATTTATATAGTTTAATATGATATAGGTGTTGTACGTGATTCGATCATGACGACGCTACATCCTTTATGTAGCTTTTTTAATTTCGACCATAATGTTATACATAGTAGCCGCTAATAAGTTGCCGCCATATAAAATAAAATAACATAATTAATGACGCTGCTTGAAGGGAGACGGGGTTTGACCATGATTATTCCTTCTTTTATTTGAATTTTCTATTTGTTTACGAAAAACGCATCCAAGCTGATTGCTAGGGATCAATTGATTGTTATTTTACACCTCTCACATTATACACGAGCAAGTTGTAACAATACGCATCATAAATATAAAAACATATAAACGTACCTTATATATATAAATAACGAGAAATGAAATTAATGTGGCTAAACATTTTATATAAACCACAAAGATTTTCTGTTATTAAGCTATTATCAAGTGAAGATAAAATAAAATATAAAAATATAAATAGATATCTACAATATATAAGAAATATAAACTGTAAAAATACTAATTTAGATATAAAATTTATAAAAATTTACAAAATGAAATGTAGTCTGATAATCAACAACGCAAACTACCTCTATCGGAAATATATAAATTTAAAAATTCAAATAATTTTTCATTTCGTTGATTTTTATAAATTGTATATCTAAATTAGTATTTCCACAGTTTATATGCCTTATACATTATATATGTGTATATATATATATATATATATATATATATATATATAGTTATATTTCATTTTATGTTCCCTTGATAATGGCTTAATAGCAGAAATGCTTTGTGATTTTTATAAAAAGTTTACTGGTGTCGACTCATTTTTCGTTGGTTATTAAAAAACATCACTACACTCCACATATTCGACTATATTGCAATTGAAAGTTTTCAAACAAAAAAAAATAAAATAAAATACAATAAAACAAACTAAAGTCAAGAATTTCTTGTAGATATCATTTGCAACGTTCGATCAGAGATTGTGTAATTATCCTCAATCACCTCGTTATTCTATTAAAATATTCATAAATGATAATTCTACTACACACGCAAACACATACACACACATATATATATGAATGTGTACTGATGTGTGTATAAAGGTGAGAGAAAAATACATACGAAATAATCAATAGAAACCAACTAGTTCCGTGATATTCCGAAGAAGAAACGCTAATAAATGTGGTTATCTGTTAATACCATAATAATAATAATAATAGAATTTTATTTTTCCTCAAATACGGAGAAGATTGTTTCAAAGTGGTTTAAATAGGATCTTATAGAACCTCCTTCTTTGGACATATTCCAACCAATCACATCCTCCCTCCAATATATGTATATATATATATATACACATACACTTGAAAAAAAAACTCGGCAACACAAATTGAAATATTTATAACACGCCGCTAGTGTTGTTTCTATCCCACTTTTATTACTTAATACGTAGCTAGTTTATATGTCTGTCTTTGTTCAGTCGACTGTATAAATAAAGAAAAGCTTAGTAGTTATCGCTATGACAACGTAATAACGTTATAGGCAGCATCCATAGCGAAGATGAATTCATCCTACGTTCGGTTCTACACATACATTATTATTATTATTATTATTGTTATTGTCATTATCATTACCATTACTGCTACCGTCGCAACATCATTCTCATCTGGTTAATTTTTTGTTTTGTTTTACTTCGTGAATAAAATGCTGACGAGCATGAAATGCTGATTTGAAAAACAATCCATCAATCGTGGTTAGTTCTGTAACTTGTTTTCGCGCATCCATAATTCAATAGTTTCATCCCGCATTTGATTTCCGATTTTTATAAAATATATATATATATATATATAATAATAAATATTCTCCTCAGCAGAATTTAACGACGTATAAGATTGCTTTATATATGTACATATAATATATGTGTAATCTTACACTGTACAGTTGCTTCTTCTGGACTACACTTCGTACAGGAACCTTAGCCTTAGGGGCGTTGCTCTGTCATCAGAAGCGATTCTGATTCCGATTTCAATTTTATTTTGCGGACAACGTTATTAATGTCGTCTACGTCTTCGATAGAAATATGGAAGACTTCTCGATTACACGGCCTATCTACGTTTCATCCGTATTCTTTCCACTACTATTATACTACTATCACTATTAGATAATAGGATAACGTACGAAGATCGTGTAAATAATGTGTTCCACCTTCAACTCGGATATGTTATATTTCATTTGGACAAAGGTCGTCGAACTCTGTATATGATATTATTATTATTATTATTAATATTATGACCGTGAAATTTCTAAAAATTAATCCCCGAAACTTGATTTTTTAAAGTAATCGATCGAGAGATTCTAAATATCGAACGTGTAAAACATATCAAAAGCGGACGATCATTAATGTACGGTTGGCAGAATATATTCAAATTATTCATACGGGAATATATAACGTTCTTTCGATGCCTATGTGTATTATTTAATGGAAGTGTGAAATATTGACAGATTTCCGTAATAGTTAATAATAACCAGTGTTAAAGTAAAATTTAGGATTCGTCTTTTATTTATTTCGAACGCGTGGAAATAATAGTCACTGTAAGTGTGCGTTTTATTCGTTCGATGGGTTTTGCATGAAAATGTCTTACGTGTAACTATATGAGTCACCCTTGTGTCTGTCGGTTCTGCGCTGTAAAGGATATTTCTGCGCTGTGACCGACTAATTATATCGGGAGCAACGTAGAGCGCAACAACTTTAAAGACGTCGGCTTTATCCTCGACACGCATCGGTTCAATGGCGTTCGTTTGAAGAAGAATAATATCCAACGTTTTTAAAACGAATCAAAAAAATAATTAGTTCGTTTTTGAAAACGTGGTATATTAAATATTTTTTTATTACGAAATTTTTTTTTCAAAGATTTTTTCCTATATTTTTTCTTTTATTGTCATCCAATTCTAAACTATGTTCAAAATTCTAAAATCATGTACAAAGTTCCACTCGGACGGATATACAAGAAAGCGAGTTAATAAAAACGTGTTAAAAAAAAGGCAAAATGAAGGCCCGATGGCACATACACAAAGAACTAGTATGTGTTAAATTAAGGAAACCAGCGTAGGAAACCTGAGCTCGACGAATTACTAATAAATTTTGGAGGAATTCAGTCACCATAATAGGGATTTTAATCAATTGCGGACTAAACTAAAATTCGTCAAGGTGGAATACGGAAGTGGGTAGCGAAAAGAGACAATCGATTTTACATTTTGAAGAAATGACATATAATAAAAATCAACTTCTTTCTGCCTATTCCTTGCGTCAATGTAAGTTTATTACCGTAACTAGAGATATTTGGTCTTCTTCTTGAGCATCCTTCGCAATACATGCTTTGATCCCTCATTTCACAATCTTTCGACAGGATGTGGCACAACGGACTTATATTTAAGTTAAGCAAACAACTGCCTGGAAACTTATATCGACTGCTTAAATGTGACCGACAGAGAATTTCGTGTGGCCTAAAATGAAGCGAAGTCAGCTTTTTACAGAGTACAGGCAGGAGTTCCACAGAAGAATGTCCTTGGACCTCTCTTGTACCTCATATACACGCTTCGCGTTCTGATAAACGGCAACATTCGCAGACGGCACCGTAATATTAGCTGTCAGTGCTGATCGCAACGAGGGAAATGGTAAAATTCAACAGCATTTAAATCTAATAGAAAATGGATCCGGGATTAGAAGATAAAACTAAATAAAACAAAATCAGTCCATTTATACGTTAAGGCATGCAGACTGTAGTATATATCTTGGCAATAAGTCTATTCCGTGAGCTGATTCGGCTAAGTATCTCGGATTACACTTGGACGCCAGAATGTCGTGGAAAGTTCACGTAAAGATGAAAGTGTTCCGAGTCGAGTGCAGAGTACAAAATTTGTACTAGTTCATCGGTAGGCGTTTTGTATTGGATGTACAATGCAAACTGTTACTCTACAATCAAGTTATAACACGTATATGGACTTATGGCCCTTCATTGTGGGGATGCGCTTCCAAGTCTAAATCTTGCGCAGAAACGGCAGAACTTCATTTTACACGCAATTGTGAATACCTATGCTCGCGAAATGAAGACATTCGTAAGGATTTACATACGAAGTTCATCGATTATGTTATACAACAGTTTGCTGCTGCGCATGAAAAGCGATAAACACGCGAATACAGAACCTCATTAAGTTTTAGATATCCACAAACGATATCAGACGACTTAAACGTCGCCATCTGACTGATCTTGTCCAGCAATGTAATTCAAGAAGTTCTACTTACTGGAGTATAACCCCCTACATGTTCATCTTTATCTATTACTAACATATATATTAAATTTAATAGTAGTATTAATATCGTACGTAAAAATATTTCATAATAATAATAAACAAATATTTGCCGATCCGGTGCCAAATGGAAAAGTCTTCTAGTTTCGATAATAGCCATCCATTTTCGGATTTTGGAAATGAATCCATGACATCCATCTGCGGCCAACACCACGAACACCATCTACTGCGCACATCAGTATTGTCCGGAGTTGCTTGTATTTCAGTTTTTTACTTGACATTAGCATAATAATAGTCGTAAAGAGTGACTTTCATCGTATGAATTTTAAATAAAAATAAACCGAACCTTACCTCAAAATCGTTCTACGTATTTTATTTTTTCAATCCTATACATGTATGACCTTTTAACCACATGTGGTGGCACATATAATTGCACGAGAATGATAAATGTGTTTAATAATAATAATGATAATAACCTCACTAGTTAGTCAGATAAATGTATCTTGGCCAACAGCGGGAAATAATTAAATAGTTACGCTTTTTATGATCGATGTATCTTTATTTTTATTTTTATTTTTTTTTTTAATTTTTGACTAGTCTTTCTCGTTTTTATTTAAATACTTTTATCTTACAATATGCAATCTTACATCTCTGTACTAATGATTATCATCATCGCCATCGCCCTTTTATCTGATCTATACGATCGAGTGAGTACCGAAGATTATAACTATGTAATTAGAAAATAAAAAAAAAAGACGATTTGACAAAGTAAAAACATAAACTATTGAGCTCCGACATAGTCGGATATAATTTACATTCGGATGAAAATGATTAAGATTCCTTCTTAATCCGTTCACTACTTTTATTTATTATTTGCCCCGTTTCTGGTCGATGTGTATTGATCATCGTACCGATCACCGTGCCTAAATTTCGTTCGCAAAACGCAAAAAAAAGACGTTTTCGACTTGTAGTAGTGTGACTTTTCGAATAAACCCGTCGGTCGAGGCTGTGATATAAATAATTGTAAATTCTTGTCAGCCGTGTCTTGTTCGCGTTTTCCAAAGGTTAATTAAAACAGGCGATTCGACTTTTTCGCCATGAAAGATTCGAATATTCTTATTAAAGGAATAACGATATTTATATAAATTGCATCATAATGAAATAGGTTATAATTTTTCCGAATTAAATAAATACCAGTCGGATGATAAATTAAAAAATCGCAGCTGAACGTGGTTTATTTCTCGTAACATCGTTTTCAATTAATCATAAAACTTAACACTGTAATATTTAATGTATTTCTCATGATTTTTTTTCGTTTCGTTAAATCGTACGTACATAATGTATAACAATTTTTCGTTGAAAAAAACCATCAAATTACAAGCAAAATCACTAATTACACGTTACTTCTAACGAAGCCTTTCTGCAGATACGCCATCTTCAAGTTATAAATAAGTTAACCAATTAACAATCAAAATCGTAAAAAATAATGTTAGTACTAATAATATAGTAATTCTCGCAAACTGAAAATTGCGTGATTCTCAACAGGTAGCATCAAATTATTCATAACTTGAAAGTGACGTAATTGTCAAAAAGCTTCGTTAGAAATAATTTAAAGTTAGTGGTTTTTTCTCATAACATTATTGAATTTATATATATATATATATATATAAACAAATCACTACATATGTATATATCTAGATAGATTCAGAGGTATAAAATAATCACACTGTCAAGATCCAAAATTGCGATTATGTGAGAAATATTCGAGCGTTGATATTAACTTATCGGTTTTGGCCAAATATTTCGCATTGCTATTTCCCTAACCTATCACATGCCAAAATAAAAATGTACGAGAATTCCATTTAATTTATTTCCCCGGTTGGTACACGCCCAGTAATATATGTATATATATATATATATGTGTGTGTACGCATACATGGGTTGTTAATGCTCGTATGTATAAATAAAACTCTGTCTAATATAATACTAAACTAATATAACCAATGGTAAGTTGGCACGCAATATAGCAATAAACTTTTCCTTAGTCAATGTGAACCCACGTGAACTTATATATATATATATTTAAATGTATATAACATTAACACGTCCCAACAGAATGGGGTACGTGTTGAAGTTTCGAAAATTGTATCCTCGCATCCAAGGTGTTTGATAATTGCTAAACTAATGAATAAAAGTAAATTATCTCCATCTGCGAGAAGTTTGTTATTAACCAAACACACATGCATACATAAATACTTACACTTATGTATATATATGGAATTATTTCTCATCCTCTTATTTCGTTTTTATAAATGTGAATGTAGTAATAGTAATAGGATAGAACTGTAAAACTTCTTTTCTTTTTTTTTAAATTTAACTAAAGAAATACACCGTTAGGAAACTTTCATTTCAACTTTATACCGGATACTTGGTGTTCTTTCATTTAAAACGATAAATACGTTGCTTTTGATCATAATGTCCACTATATGGTACGTGAAATTTTAACGGTAACAATTTTTTTTTTTAGTTTCTTCATCGATGTGAAATTTTAAAATGTAGTATTGTATACGAAGTACACGGTGTAATGATTATAATTTTGTGTACAAATTTAATAATAGAAAAAGTGATGAATTCAAAATGGAGACAAATATTTTGGCTGTTAGGTAAAAGATAATCAATCGAAAACAAGCTATTATTATACAACCGGGTCCTGAAGCCGGAAACCAATTTGGGTATACGGCTGTCAATAATGGAGTTGTTTAAAAGAACAACAACAACAATATCGCTACGAATGCCAAACAAAATCTGCCGAAATATTGCTAGTGCCTCATGGCATAAATCTTACACTGCACCAGATCTTAAGATGACATCCGTAAAAGAGGAAATGGCAATTGTTGCCAAAAGATATACCAACTAGAGAAACACACTAATCACGTGGCGATCTCTCTAATGAATAACTCGCTTTAATACCGTCGACTGGATCTTTGGACTTAAGATAAATTGAACGTATTAATACAGTTAAGTTCATGAATCAGTGGATGGAATGCTGTTCGTTACATATTAATTACAAAACTGACCAAGTAAGCTAGGTGTAAATTAACAATAGCATTAAAAAAAAATTGATAATTTTTTCATTGAAAGTCTTAAAACTTTTATATTGTAATCAATTTAATGAAATGTTCGTAGGCGTTTACGATGAACGTTCTCCTATATGTAATTTATATAAACATGATTCGTATTGACATATTTATAATTCCATAGCGCGCGTATGGGCGAGTTTGAACATTTTCAAATTCGTTTAAAATAATTTTTTCATTTTTCATTTATATATATTAATTTGTAACTCTTTATAAATATTCGCCGTTTATATCGAACGACTGTTTTAGTTTACAAAAATTCACTTTCGATTTAAAATTTACTTTAGCGGCCACCTGAAATTCGCTTATACAATATTTTTTCTTTTATAAAAGTAATTTTGTTGTTTTTTTTTCTCTTTTTAATATATTTTCTTTGTTTTATTTTATTTTTTATACTACTAATACATTTTTATTATTATTATTACTATTTAAAAAAGACCGCCCATTTTCAATTTGATTTTACCAGTCGCAGAATATGTTTCACATTCGACTAAAATTTCACGAATACATATAATAATTTGTACGTAATACTATTAATATTGCGTAATATTGTTAGTGTTCATTTTGTGCGCGGTTTACATATTATTGAATATGATCCGTGTAATCTATGTGTTCTATATTTTTATAATTATTAATACAACTATTATTATTACTAGAGTTTTTATTAACCGAATTCAATTATGTAAATGAAGAAATATCTCGTTATAGTAATTAAGGTAAAATCGTAGCAGACGCGCTAAAAATTTCATTTTTTTTTTTTAAAATTTTATATCGATATATTATACATACTTAACCGTGTTCTTCTGTCAGCGACTTAAAACTTCATACATTTTACCTTCGTCTCATTTTTATTTATCGCATTTCACTATGGCCTATACTACTGGCTGAAACAACCACTGTCGAAGAAATTAATTCGTTTAATACAATATTCAAGTTTATATCGAAGTTTCTGTTTAAATTCACATTCGTTCGCATTTTTACTCCCATTTGATCGTGTTAACACTATCTCTGTTGTTCACGACTGTTTATGATATTTTAATTAATTGTCGATATAGCAACATATTCGGTTTGTATCGCCTGTTTATTATAGTTTACTTGTCCCGTTTATGCGTGCTTTTCCTATCGTAAATTTCTCCAAAATTGTCCCATTACCGGTACATCTCTTAGCCGGATTTGAAAGTTTTCTTCGAGGTTTTTCCTGCAGTATTTTCCATCCGGTATTCTATTTCTAATATCGCTCTTATAACGTACGTTTCGTTCTCTATATTTTGTCCACTTCACCGGTATCTCTTATATTTTAGGATTTTCCTCGACATATAAAAAGTTTGTTCGTTTTCCTTTCTATTCTATATTCTGTTAATATCGAATGTCCATATACTATTACAACAACGACAAAAATAATAATAATAATAATAATTGTTATTATAATTATAATAACGTGACATAAATATGGATTAAAAGTAAAAAATAGAAAAATAGAATAATGCGTAGCGTAATTTCGTATTACGATTTTAATTACGACACTTTTCTTTGTTTTTCTTTTTATTATCACGGTTTGTTTTATGGGGACGTTGTGCATAATTTTACCATTATATTTAATAAATTCTTGACGCACATAGAACACTCATTAAAAATAAAACTGTGTGTTATATATATATATATATAAAACTTAAAATCTGCATAAATGATTCCATGTATAAGCTAAAATTTTCATTACCTACGCATATATATGGACAAGGCTCACAAAAATGCACGTTTAAAAATTCATTATTGTAAATATAAAAGAAGCGGGTAATTGAATGCGATTTTTATGTTAAAAACCCGAAGCAAATTCTCGACGCGTATCGCGGGTAAAACAAGAGTTTATTATTATCATTTTTTGGACGTTCTAATTATCCGAGTTAATTTATTTCTCATGGTAACGCTTAACAACAATAATCTAACCGCGCCGAATAAAGTCTATATCACGGTAATCAGAATTAACGATAATATTCTCGATTTTTAGTTATCGATAATTATCCCATATCTAAGAGACCGTTTTACGAAATTATGAAATTACTTTCGAAACAACACCTATTCCGAACTATACAAAATTTATAATTAACAATTTATATATATATTATATATATATATATATATATATATAATTACCCCAATATGACTGTAAGGAAAAAGAAGGGCCGTAGTAGCCAAGGCCAAAATGGGCAATCGGAATTGACTCCTGCTTCCTTACCGCCTAGTAGAAATAGAAATAAAGGAAGCAAACACCGGATAGAACCATTAATACCACTCGGATTTGACATAAATACCAATAAATTAAGGAATAATGCAAGAACTAAGAATTGCCTTATGCGTATTTGTACATATAATGTGCGGACTTTAGCTTCCGAAGTGTGAAACTTTTGGAGTTAGAAGAAGAATTGAATAAAATAAAATGGGACATAATCGGCTTAAGCGAAGTGCGCAGAAAAGGCGAAAGTGTTATAAAGCTAAAGTCACAGGCTATATTATTCTATAAAGGGGGATTCCGAATATCATCAAAACGGAGTAGGATTTTTAATAAATAAGCAACGGCATAATAATGTAGTTAAGTATGTAGGCGTTACAGACAGAATTGCATACATAATACTTTTGTTTGGTAAGAATAGCACCTTAAAGATAGTGCAAATATATGCCCCGACGGAATCATATACAGAGGAGGAACTGGAATGTTTCTATGATGAATTAGAAGAAACAATAAATAGAGATAAATGCAAAAACACATTGATAATAGGCGATTTTAATGCCAAAATTGGGACCCGACAAGACATACGAGAAACATCAGTAGGCATTCATGAAGTAGGTAAAAGAAACAAAAGGGGAGAAATGATGGCAAACTTTCTCGAAAGAAATAAGCTTTACTGCATGAATACGTTCTTCAAAAAGAAAGAGAAAAGAAAATGGACCTGGAGAAGCCCAACTTTTGAATACAAGAATGAGATTGATTATATCATCTCTGATAGCTCAAACATATTACAAGACGTTACAGTACTGAACAGTGTTAATAACGGCAGTGACCACCGATTAGTTAGAGGTATATTAAAAATTCAGGATGTATCCGTGTCAAAAAGAGTAAAAAGAAATAAATCACAACTAGTTGATCCTGATAAATTAATAAAATATAGAAGCAAATATCAAGAAGAACTAAAATTACAAATACGGAAATCTGAAGAAATTAAAACACTGGAAATAAATAAACAATCTGAACAGATTACTAAAATTATGAAAGAAGCTGCGGTTAAAGTTGCACCACGTACAAAAAAGGTAAACAGTAAAATAAGTGATGTAACAAAAGATTTAATGGCACGAAGGAGGAAACTAAAAATGGATAAAGATAAAAATCAAACTGAGTGGGCAGAATTGAATAAATTAATTAGAAAACAATTGAGAAGTGATATACGTCAAAACAACACAAAGAAAATTTGTGAAATAATTGAGCATAACAGAGGGCCTAAAGTATTCAAGAAATCATTGTCGATGGGAAGTAAGCTGCTGACGAATTTGAAAAATCGTGACGGAAATATCCTTACAGACAAAACTGAACTATCCAAAGAGGTCGGAAGATTCTATACAGATCTCTATTACACAAAAGTTAATCCTACAATGAAAGATAAATTAACAATAAATGAGGATAAGGGAAACCTACCGGATATAACAATAAGTGAAATCAAATACGCTTTAAAGAAAATGAAAAATAACAAAGCTAGCGGGACGGATGGTATAGTCACAGAAATGATTAAAGAAGGAAATGAGGATATTTTGGATTTGCAGAAAAATCTGTTCAACAAATGTTTAAAAGAGAACTCTATCCCGCGACTGTGGAATCACATTCACACTATGAGGATTTTAATATCTAAGTGCAAAGAATACAACATGGAATTGCACATGGCGTTCGTCGATTATCATAAAGCGTTTGATACCGTGGAAACATGGACAGTGTTGAAGGCGCTTGAAGAAAATGGTATAGACGATGAATACATCAACATAATTAAAAATATTTATAATTCGCCAATAATGCAAGTACAGCTGGTGGAAAAAACAAATAAAATACCGTTAAAGAGAGGCGTCAGACAAGGAGACACAATATCTCCGAAGTTATTTATAGCAGCCTTAGAACGTATGTTCAAAAATTTGTCTTTGGAGTCTAAAGGTGTGAATATTGATGGGAAGAAAATTAGTCACTTGCGTTTTGCCGATGACATTGTGTTGATTAGTAATAATGTTGGTACCTTACAGGAAATGATAACTGACCTACATAACTGTTCCAAAAAAGCAGGATTAACCATCAATATTAATAAAACGAAGATCATGACAAATACACCTCAAAAGTTACAAATAAAACTAGATGAGCAGATACTGGAACAGGTCAATGAATATATATACCTAGGTCAAATTATTACCACACAGAAAGAAACAATGCGTAAAGAAATTAAAAGGCGAACGCATCTATCGTAGATAGCTTTTGGGAAGTTGAGTACTGTCCTCAAAGATAAAGACATACCTAACAGCTTGAAGAAGAAAGTATACGAACAGTGCATCCTTCCAGTGCTTACATACGGAGCGGAAACATGGAGCCTAACGAAGTATGTTGTCAAGAAGCTTGCAGTGACACAGAGAGCCCACGAAAGATTAATATTGGGCATCAAGATATCAGACCAGAAAACCAACACGTGGATAAGACAGCAGACTAAATTGTCAGATGTAGTCGGACGTGTAGCGCAGTTGAAATGGAATTGGGCAGGAGCAACTACGACCATCAAACTGCTACCACACCGGCAGAAGACTTTCACTACGATATTATGAAAGCCGATCCGTTTAGATTAAACCCTTCGGTAGGAATGAAATTTTTTCGATAGAGACGATTAATCGCATTTTTCCAAGTTTATTCGAATTTTTGCATGATTAAAATCGACTTCTCAGATTTTATCGAATTTTGTTTTATATTTGTATCATCATTAACATCTTCATCCTGGATAGGATATCGCGATTAACATTTAATGCGACATTCATTTTTCTCGATTATTTAACCGTTTCAGTTCTACATTATAAAATGTTGACACAAAACTATAAATTTTATACAGATGTTTATTATAAAATACTTCCTGTTTAGGTGAACTATATATATATATATATATATATATATTATATAAGTATTTTTAAAATTGGAACATTTCACGTCAACCAAAAAATAAAACAGGGTTTGAATTAAAATTTCACGTACGATATAGTGGACAGCATGTCTGAAAGGGTTAAAGTAGCACACAATGATCGAAAAGGTTAACTGACGTACGCATTGAATTATCGCTTTGTCGATTCCTAGAATAATATTCGTCCAACTTGTCTCCATCTATAAGGATTCCTGTTTTCGTACTACAGCCTGGAAGAATTTTATTACTTCGATTATTACGTGTGTTGTCTGATATCTTGTAACAACGAACCATTCGTGCTTATTTTGCTATCCGACGAATTGTAAACTATCACCCGACTTCAAATTGGCGCACTAAGCGTCAATATCGGAATTAAAGGAGTACAACTGTAAATCGAAGATAATTTTGCATAGTCACTTAATTCTACTATATTATAGATGTCGCATTTAGAATTAGTACGATCGATAATTAATTAAAATTGATAATCATAAATCATACCGACTATATCGGTGTCGTATCTTTTTCTTAAACAACTCGGGTCACGTGTTTTACAATATAGCCGATGCTCCTAGTCGTGGAATATAACTTACCCACGCGATTACAGGTCGTTATTTGTATTTTATATATATATATATATATATATATGTATGTACAAACATGTTCGGAGTAGGTAATTAACAGGCGCGCCAAGTTGTTTACACGGTCAAGGTTATTTAGTTAAAACGGAACAATGATCTGGAAGACAAAACGACAAGTAAGAAGAAGGTGAGAGAGAATCTTAGCGTTGGAAATAAAAACGAAAATAAAATGAAAACACAAAAATGTACAATCGAAATTAAACAATTTCACCGCGTGTTCTCTAGCGTTGGTCACTGGTTGATAGAATAAGAGCAGTCGTTAGGTGGGGGCGCAACAAACGGTGGTATAGTACGAGTATATTGAACAGGTTATGCCTGCTTATTTCCTGTTGTTGTTGATGTTACAAGTTACCTGTCTATATTGTACAAAAGGACACGCGCCAGACCAGCAATTCCTAATACCAGTATGATTACTTTTGGGGTCTGGTCTGTTATCCGCCGTCTGACAACGGTAACGATGACGGTACCGTAATGCAGCTACCCGCTAACGGGGTCGTTTAATCAATGGCAATTGAATAACGCGTTATAGAGCTGGTAAAAAGATGAATGAACGGATTGTTGTTTGTTATATTATTATCATCCGGACCGATTATATTGTTGTTCGAAAAAATATATATATATATATAAGCGAGGTGGAAGTACTAGTTGAATAACAGGAAAATCAACAAGTACCGACCATAACAGCCACTCTTTATATCATTTCATTAGTCGGACTCTCGTACATTTACAGTTCAAGGAGATATCCTTACAATATTCATATAATATATATGTATGTGGTGTGTGTGTGTGCACATGCATATAAAGATATGCAATATATATATATATATATATATATATATATATATATATATATATATATATATATATATATATATATATAAGTAAACGATATAATAGTCCCTGTGAAAATAACTGAAAAACTTGTCATTCTACTTTGTACTATAAACCTTTGTTCATGAAGAGAGCGCCTTGTTTTGCTGCTTTATAGTCATCCTAATCGTAATGAGCATTACAACACCTCAATACACAATGTCCGCTACCTTGATCTATCAACAGGTGTAAATGGTCAGTAGATAATAAAATGGCGCTACTTTACACAAGGAACCTGCCTAGTAAACGAATTAATTTATTTCATCGACTTTAAATTGCACTTCCATTACGTTTGTCTTTACCGTAGGAACAATACTTATATATGACAAAAACCAGTTTAGAAAAATCAACCGTATTACGGTTATAATTACATTATAGTAGTTTTTATCTATTTATTTATTTATACACTTACACAACATTTATATATATATATATATATATTTCAAATTATAATAACGTTGCCAAGAAAAATTGGATAAATCAACGAAATATATTTTGATAAATAAGTATGTGTTATTTACATAAATTTTAAGTTGTTTGAAATTATGTATATATATATTAGAGATGGGCATAATAGAATAATAACAAATGACTAATTCGATTTTTTCAGAAAAAGTTACTACCTAATTCAATTTTAAAAATCTAAATACGAATAATTATTCGGTTTAATTTTTCTTTATGGGTTTTCTACCGGAGCATACGCGATATAGATTGGCTAACGTGAAAAATACGAATAAACCGATTATTGAACTATTAATTCTGACTGTTCAAAAGATTAAAACGAATAATAAGCCAATAACTAATATTCTAAAGTAAAAGAACACTTGAAAAATTAGTACATTACATTGCGACATTGCATATGAGAGAAACGTTAAATGTATCTGTTAAGTTAAACAAACGTGACTTAAAAAATCGATTAATTAATCGATTTTCGAAAAACAATATTACTAATTAATCGATTGTAAGAAATAGTCGATTATGTCCATGTGTAATATATACATATATTATATATATATATATATGTGTGTGTGTATCTATTTAATATAAAAATATATTCGTACGTAGACGATGGTTCTTGGAATTTTTTTTTAAATAAGTACAGTAGTACATGAAAAATACATGACACATTGCAATGTCGGTATAATTTTAACGTGACGTAATGCCGGGGGGCTTTCTTTACAGATTCCTTCTTATACCAAACGGATAATTTTCTAATTTTATATTAGTCAAACATTATTGCGCACACAAGAGTACACATATTTTTATTGAGAGCCACGATTACACAAGTATATATATATATCTATACTTATTACATACACTTACATATAAACACGTACTGTGTTATAGGACATTATATATACATACATATATATATATATATATATATATGGCAGGCGCGTACGAAACTTTAATCTACGGTCCGATGTCTTGATCATAATGATTACGATGCCGTTAACTCATTTTCGTATTTTCTTTTTTATCGACAACCGCTTCAGTTTCCTCTTTGCTTTCGTGTCTTGTAATATTTTTCCCAATTATAGTTTGTGCCTTTTAGGAAGGTTTCTCTATATTCGATATATATATATATATATATATATATATATATATATATATAAGTATAGATATTGCAGTACATGTAGAAGATGGTAGTGTTCAAAAATTTCATGTTTCCAGACGATAATTACAATTCACGTGCAATCAACACTGGCACGTAATGCAGGAGTATAAAAGTTCTGCTGCCGCTGCCATAACTGTTAGCGGTGGTCAGTAGTTAAATTTCCGTACCTTCCGAATTAATAATTAAATATTACTCCGAAACGCCGCAAAAATCTTTTGTATGTGCTTAATGCGTTTTCACGTACATATAGTGATATTTTTTACCTCTCTCTCTCTCTCACTATATATATATATATATATATATATATATATATATACGACAACTCATACAAAGGTTTTACAGTTTCATTCTTTAAAAATATTTAGAATGCTGCACTGAAAAATAATCGTATTTTCCAAATTTTAAATATGGATAACATTTTGTGTTTATACCACGAGGTTTATTCAACATTATATTTTTAATTTGATATATGAACTAGATGGATAAATACATAGATTACATATTCATTTTCAGCCTATATCAGTTCACAGACTTTCCCCAATTGTTATCCAATTTTTCTCTGCAACTCGTTTTAAGTCACCACACCGATTTATCCGTCTTCAATTGGCTACCATCCCAACACGCGTTTTGTCCATCTCTTATCTATTCTTCGGGCTGTGTGTCTGGCCAAATTCTACTTTATATTCGTCATTCGCTCCACACCATCATAATGTTCCGTCTTCTCCCTTATTTCGGTCAGATAGTTTTATGTTCAACAGTAGTATTTTATATATATATATATATGTAATATGAGCAAATTCTATTGGAAATCGAGAATTTTCAAGTTAGGATTGCAAGTAACAGAACTTCTTTATTTGTTAATAATATTTTTCCATGCATCAGTAGTAATTAATTTTCCTCAAAAATCTTTATTAGTATGCGAGAAATCGACATATGTAGTTTGGCATTTATAAACGCACACACATATATATATATGTCGGTGTGCGCATTTATCTGTGTGTGCGCTATATAAGTAATTACGGACGTTGTAAATTAGCTTTAAGTGTCTGAAAATACCTTTCATTTAAAATGTCGTATTTCTCGTCGAGTGACGTCATTTTTATTATCTCACACATACGTGCCTACATATATTTGTATTCGATTTTATATTTATAGTAGTGTTAAGCGTAGTCATACACTTTAACTTTTTTCTGGTAGGCAACGACCCTTGTCGAAACTTAAAAAGCGTTACAATGATTTATACGATATAAAAGATCTTTTCTATGTAAGAAGTAGGTTTCGAATTTTCTTCACGGATTCTATTCTCGAATTGACGGCAAATATTTTTACTTTTATAAACTTCACGCGAGTCTCTTTCCGCAATATTACGGTTTATATCAGATACTATATTTCTTACTCTCGTACAATATATACATATACCCATTATTAAGTGACTCCTTTAAAAAAACTACCTACATCCCATATCAAAATTGACGTTTATATTAACACGAATGAAAAAAGGTGGTATGATTGACGTATGTATATAGAAGTAAGATTTTGACGATTGACAGTTAAAATATTTACTATACTTCCGCAGAAAAGCGGAAATCTTTAAAGTGAGAAAATATAACAAATATTAGTGAATACGCTAGAAAAAATTACAGTTAAATTGAATCACACCTAAGTAACACTATTGATGACAAAATCAAGAATGCGAAAAGGTATCTAAATACATAAAATTATACGAACGATTTTAAAAATCAAAGTAGGAACTTTATAATTAAAAAGTGATTTGCTATATAAAAAGCATATTTCCAAAATTTTATATATATATATATATAAAGTAGATAGGGTGATTGGTAATAATAATAGAAATCGAGATTGCAAAAAATTAATAATAAGAATAGAAATTAATGATAATGATAAAAATTAAAACAAAATTGCGTATTATCTAAAAAAATTGCATTTAAAAAATTGTATATTTATAATTTTGAGTTTATCGGGATGAGTATTCTACTCTTGCTATGCACTTACATATACATTTCTCACACACACACACACACACACACACACACACACGCACACACACATATATATAAAAAATATAAAAATGAATCGCTAAACGTTGTAAGCGCATAACTCAACAACGCTTGGACCAATTTGGCCAATTTTTTTTTTTAAATGTTCGTTGAAGTTCAAGGATGGTTTTTACGGCGAGAAAAATTCGAAAAAAAAATTCAGGGCGGTTAGGGGGTTGAAGAGGGTAAATTATTTGAATTTCGATTTTGGAAAAATTTCTATAGAATCGATTTGGTAGATATTAAAATGTCCGATACGAAACAGAAAACCGTTTTTCGTTACGATCGATAGTGTCGAGCTACGAATTTTTGAAAATCGATGACCTGCCACCTTTGGCAAGGCATAGCGAGCGACGTAAACATTTTTAAACGATTCCGACTTTACAAATAGTCGTTACTATATAAGATCTATCGGATGAAACGAAAAAACCGCGAAAAAAAATTTCAAACCCGATCCGAAAATTTCAAAAAAGGTGTACACAACACCTTGCGATTTTTTCGAAATAATTCGCGAACGATTCGAAATTTTGAAAATAGTGTTTTAATGAAAGTTATTCGTCATTAAAAGACGCGTCTAACGATGGTATTGCCGTATTTTTATATCCTATAATCGCCGAGAAAATCGGGCTTAAAGGGTTTTGGGGTTTTGGAACCTTTTTGAAGCCCCTATGAAAGCTAAAGGGTTTGGGTTGGTCTTAAAAAAAAGTAGACGTGGAGATCTATAATCTATGTTATTAGATAAATGTCTTAAAAATTAACCGGTATTCGATTTTTAAAAATTCTGCCGGCGATTTTTGGCCGGCCGATACTACAATGCATTTAGCTCACGAGCCAATGTTAATTATATATATATAATCGCCGAAATTTAAAAAAAAGATTCAGGGTAGCTCGACACCTATCGATCGTAACGAAAAACACGCCTGGACCAATTTGGCCAATTTTTTTTTTTAAAATGTTCGTTGAAGTTCAAGGATGGTTTTTACGGCGAGAAAAATTCGTAAAAAATTTCAGGCAGGTTGGGGGGTTGAAGGGGTAAATATATATATTTATAGCCAGTTATTTTACATTTACTTTTATATATGATATTCTTTTTTTTAATTTTAGAAGAAATAATTGGCTATTACTGAATCGTGTTCGTGTTTATAAGGTTTTTAAAACATTTAATTGTCTAACATTCATTTTTTCGTGCTGTCATTTTTTCGTGTAATACATCTCGCGTTCCGAAACTCTTTGGTCGGCTTCGCGATATTATTTATTTTGTTTTAAAATGCATCAGTTTTCACGTCATTAATTCGTGTATCGTGTTTTTGTGCAGAGTGTTTAGTTACCTATGATCAATATTTGATATGCCTCCTATAAGACGAAGCAATTTATGTAGAAGAACTCGAAATGCTACAAACCAAGTTAATTACCGATGTAAAAGAATTTGGATATCACAAATGCGTGGAGCGCGAGCGCGACATTCAAGTTTGAATCGAGCTGCTTTCAGTTACGATGTGTCAATTGACTACAGTAATTACCAATGTGTTGTTATTGGTCCTATGAACTCGATTTGCTCACATTGTAAGGCATTGAAATAGAAAAACGAAGCCAATAGATTGTGTTGCGCAAATGGTAAAGTTAAATTGATATCATTGGATCCACCACCAGAGCCATTGTACTCATTGGTTTCAGGAATAGGAACAGATTCCATACACTTTTTGAAAAATATCCAACAATATAACAATTGCTTTCAAGTATAAAGGAGAAGATTTTCTCATACCGCGCATCCCAATGATTGCGACTGATGTGCCATTTGAGTTTAAACGACTACAGTTTCCAGTGCGGCTTGCTTTTGCTATGACCATAAACAAGTCCCAGGGGCAATCATTAAGTGTTTGTGGTATTAATTTGGAAAACCCATGTTTCTCACATGGTCAATTGTATGTTGCCTGTTCCCGTGTTGGAAAACCATCAGATTTGTTTGTCTATGCGCCAGGTAATCAAACGAAAAACATCGTATATCACAAAGCACTACAATGAAAATAAAACTGATTTTTGTTAATAATTATGATCATGATTAACAATAAAGCGATCTATCGGATGAAACGAAAAAACCGCGTTTCAGCTAATAAATTTATACATTTATTGATTGTGGGGCGATACGAAGTTCGCCGGGTCAGCTAGTATATATATAAAATGTAGTCATTATTTTTAAAAAAGGTGCAAAGAAATTATGAACTAATTGTTAAATAATCTTTAACGAACATCTCCATCATTTACACCGTATTCAGATGATAAAAATATAACCAGCGCCAATAATTAAATATAACAATAATAAATAATAAACCCCACACATAGTGACAGAGTGTCCTCAATACAGCCTACAGAGATCATACTACCATCTTTCATCTTCAATACAGCTACTGCTCGATGATAACGTTTCTACGCTATCCAGACTCATCCTCTTCCTACACGATACCGGATTGTATCGTTTAATTTAATACTTTTTTTTTCCTCTGTGCCTCTAGCCATTAGTTGCTGTATATGGCGCATTAATTTAAATAATAATTATAATAAACCAGAAATATAGTGATTATTAACTACGAACATTCGAACTGTATTCTGCATCTTAGTTAAAACCAGGATGTTTTTCAAATGATAATAATTTGCAATATTACAATCTAAATACTAAGCGCTAGATATATCGTTAAGATAGTCTTTAAATCTAATTCGACGTCAAATGTACGCATTTAATGAAAAATTGGGTTTTTTTTGTTTTGCTACCTCTGTTTTATTGTTCCGAATTTTTAAAAATATTTTTGATTTTAATTTTTTTCAGTTCGTCTTTATGTATACGCGTAAAATACTGTCAGTTAACAATTATCAATCGCGAAGTTAATAATATCGACCTCCTATTTTCGACCGTAAACAATACACAGTGTTTTCCAAAATTGTATATTTAAAACGAACAAAAAGAAAAATACATGACAATACTTGTCAAACAAAAGTTTAATATCGAAATATTGCGAAAACAAACACAAAATAAACCATATATATATATATATATATATATATATATATATATAAAGGGGAAATCGTTCGGATCTATTTAAGAGATATTCGTTCTTCGTGAGTCTGTGTGTGTGTGTGTATGTCTTCTTAGCTAATTATGTTTCCGTGTTCAACTTTCTACAAGCGAGACGTACTTTGTCAAATTTATTAGTTTCTGTCTGGATGGTTATCTTCTATTTTTTTATCCCGCTTAGAATAATTCGTTTTTTCTAATAGACTCATTTAAGTATAAATGAACATATCGCGCGAAAGTTAAAGACTATATTTTACATTGCTAGGGCCTCTTTAAAAATAATTATATTTATACAGAAGCAATGCTAGTTAGAAAGTTCATCTTTACGACGATTGGAAACGAAATTTTATATATAGATATATATATATATGCTGCAAATCAACAAGACTAACTTCAGATCGACCGTGGACTAGTATGTATAAATACATGTGTGTACGTACGTATAAGAATCTAGTTAATTTTTCTCCATGAACTAGAAATAGCTGTTTTGTGAAAGTCGATCATTAAGACTATATATATATATATATATAAATATAGCATTTTCGTAATATATCTAATATCTTCAAATTACACAGGCAACTAATTAAGAAACTAGTAAAGATTACCTTACTAAAAGTTGTCGCGATAAACGAGTTATTTAATTCAGATAGAGACCGACTACGATAAGCAAGATAGAAAATATTTTCAAATTTAAGACCACACGCGATTATATGGCGAATTTTTAAATTAATTCCGTATTTCGGATAATTCGTTAATTCTTCCGTAATTCCGAAGAATTTAAATAATATTATTCCAAATTAGTTAGTTTTTTATTTATTATTATTAACGTTTTACAAAACCAGTTTTTACTAAATCGACTCGTATAGGTTTTCTAATAATTCGATTAATTAATTTATTATTATAATTTTTTCATTTATTTTTTAACTCGGTCACTGCCGTCAGCATCGTAGTAATTCTGACGTATATATATATATATATATATATATATATATATATATAAAGTTATTTTTTCCATTTAAATAATAATCATTTGTCCAAGTTGTTTTAGTAGATTTTTGACGTTTCAATTTTCGATTAAAATTATTCTGCGTTAGATACATTTTCGACATTTCGGGAACGGTTAAAAATGTCTTCGTTGCGTAGCGTGATTTTAATTTAAAATCAGAAAAACTATGAAAATTTATTAATTTTTCTCGACGTCCATCGGTTGTTTTGTAATAATTTAGACTAGATTTTTTTAAATATTCGCCGTGAAATAATTTTTACGCGGCCTATATATGAATAATAATAAATTTTTTTTTTTTTATTTCAAATATATTTTAAATTTCCGTTTGATTCGCGGTAAAATACTACGTCTAGGCGAAATTACCTGCCAGTGGCAAAATACATACTCGGATTCATCGGCGACACAAACACACCACTCACACTCGCATACGTGTATACACACACTTCTATTTACATACAACAAGAAACCTTTTTGTCGGGAACGTTTGTATTATTGGAATTTATACACGTGAATATACGCGGCGACAAGCACTAGCGCTGTTTCGAATGAAAACGTGTAAAAGCTATTTTGAACTTTCATAAATTTGTTTCCACGTAAACCGTGTGTGAATTTTATTATTTGGAAAGTAATAAAATTCGCTGGAAAAAAATTCTAAACCCTTTCGAAAAAACTGTAAATATTATTATGTAAGCGATTCTAAATGTACGCTAGTGCTTATTACATATATTGCAGATTCAAATATGGCTTTTATAAATTCGAATAAAAATTATATATATATATATACTATATACTCGTTAATAAAGAAATTATAATCTCAATTAACGCTTATAAAATACAATAACGTGGATTATATAAAAAGTTGATCCTGCAAATAGTAATAAATAATGAAGATAATTTTTTTTTGCATAATCAATAATACAGTTTTATAAGTGGTGATATGCCCCGCACGCGTGTTGCGTGTGATATTTTTTTGGAAACAGACGTCTTGTATAAACATTTATTTACAAACGTTAAGGTCTGAGCATTGACCGCTCGTTTTTATTTAAAATCCGCAATACGCAACCGTGTGCAACCAATTATAATATCGTTCGATATGTTATATATATAGAGAGAGGTAAAACTTACAACAATCTTATATTGCGCATCAGTTCTTTTATATAGAGTGTCCCTACATTCGCCTACTTCTATTACTCAATATATAAGCGATGATGACATAATAATTAGTTGATCTGAAACGCTTATAAATATTTCATAATATTCCCGGAGCGTTAATTATTATTCAGATCGCATTGGCTTCTGTTATATCCGTTTCGCAGACAGTTCCCGCTTCAAACTTCAGGGAAGGTCCGAACTTTATTCTTTACGACTAAACGCTATTTATCCATAATGTCGACGACGAATTAAAATTTAAAAAAAAATTTCCTCGATTATTCGCGATAGAAATTAATTATTTCCTATCCAAAAACCATTAAGTCCGTTTTATCGATTTCTAATAATCCAATAAATATGAACAGTTTAGTCTTATTTAAATAATACAATTCGCTCGATTATCTATATCTATATATCTATATATATATATATATATATATCATATAGGATTGTATATGTTGTAACGACAATTTCAAATGTCGACCGGTGAGTCTTATTGATAGTAATGGTATTTTATAGGATAGTTTACAAAGGATCAGAATATACCTGAAATACTCTGAAATTCCTTGACACAAACTAAGTTCTTCGCGTGTTTAACTAACCCCTTGGTAAAGCCAGAAACTTACATTCGTAAAGAGTGTAAGGTTCGTTATACAACGAGGACAGACGTGATTTTGCCTTATTCAAACAGACAACCCGGTTGTTTACATTAACCCTTTATTTTCCTGCTGCGTAATATTTACATCTATTCTCTCTTATAAATACGTGTTTCCTTCTGTGTGTGTGTGTGTGTGTATACACGTTTTAATAGTATTTATGATAAAAAATTAATTTATTTATACCGTATTGTTTAATTTTTCTTTTGTTCATTATCACTCTTTCATATTTTTTTTTTTTTTTTTTTGTTACCTGTTTTTTACTTAAACGACTGTATACACTCAGTCGCGGTAAGCGTAGGAATAGGAAGAGTAAAAAATAGGATACATTACTTTTAAACGTATCTAATATAGCTTGATATGCATCTAGTATATTCTACACTATGCCGCAGACGACAGTCATTGGTCTTAACGACATCGAAACAAGGTTCAGCGATCTGTATAGGAAATCCCGTAAATATTTCTGTCTTCGTCTTATAGTTTCGATATTAGCGCCTAGAGCAAAAGACACGAGCTGCTCCAGCGAGATAAAATAAAAAATTCTCTTTGGTCGACGACGTTGACAAATGAGTCGATTACCGAGGATTGTATGCTTATTATTATTTTTGCTGAAGACTTCTCACGTTACATAAGAATCCCCTTCCGCAGCAAAATGAAAAAATCTGTTAAAGAATTCCCCCGCTAACAGTTTTATCCGCGCTGCTCGTTTTGACTTATAATAAGATATCATCGCGGATACGTCTAAAACTCGATATATTTTTATTAGAAAGAGACCGTTAACGATGTAAGTATCTTTGTCCATTTCTTCTTCGCGCAAATGTTCTTAGTTTCGCGTTATATATATATATATATATATATATATATATATATATATATAAATAATATATTATATAACGTAAATAAAATAACTAGTTATCATTTCTTCCAATTTTCTTATTAATTATACGCGTAGAATTTAAATGATTCTAATTTCTATATATGCTTACGCGCAGACACATTGCACATTGTCTTTATTATTATTATTTTTTTAAATATATAATTGTAACTTAGTGACATTGAAAATATTTATTGTTTTGTTGGCTAATGTAGCACAATCCCAAAAATGACAACCATAATTTCAATTTGGCTTGATTATATAATAAAAAAGTCTATTGCTCGACGAAATGATAGTAACTTTCTTCGGAGAAACAATTTGACAATCAACGAGCAAAGTCTGCAGACCCGTTTAATTTGAATTTAGTGGACGCACCCGATATGTGAGAAATGAAAAAGTAGAGCGAGATAAGTCACCTAAAATTGCTTTTGCCTGTTCCATAAATTCAACGATCTTCCGGTTTACCTCAACAAAGTGGTATTATTGAGCGTATTTGATCGTACAAGACGGCATGAATTGACATTGTTCCGTGACCGCGTTGACTCACTCTTATATCCTATCTAAAACCGATCCACCTACTTGCTCAATCTGTAACGTTCAAATCGCTTGTAGATCACATCATACTGCTTATATAACTAAAAAAAAGAAATCGTTGTTCGTTACGCTTTCTTTTAGATTGATGAAATATTTTTACCTAAAAATGAAAATACTCTTATTACTTTAACGATTCTCACCAAATTATCTCTAAAATTATAATAACGGAATAATAGTAAACTCCGTGCATTTAAACTTTGTAGCGGTACATGGTACGGCCAAGGAAAAAAATCATTCGCAGAATTTTCGACTTCAGTTGTTCTATATTATTTATTAATTCGAGGAAAGAAATTTAACTTTGTATTTAAATCCGGATATTTCGCGACATTTTATTAGGTACAATTTTCGAATTAATTTCAACGAGCTAAAATTAAGTGAAATTGGTATGTACAGATTTAATTAAGCCGGATTTTCCATTTTCCCGTCCACTTCCGAATAGTTTTTAAGATTGCACGTCCTTAGTTGTCTCTTCTATTATCTTTTCAATAGCCATCTCGCAAAAGTATCATCTGCCCAAAATAATATTAACCAAAATGCGAATATATAAAATTTAACTTAGATTATTATTTTTTTTTTTAATTTCTAATCGTGACGATCGTCTTACGTTTCAATTTATTTCTATACACTTTATAACTACCGTACATGTATGTGTTATGTGCCCGTTCGTATATGTTACGTAGACATGCGCATACATACATAAATACATATAAAGATATGTATATGGAAAATTTAAAACATTTTTATGTGATAACAACTGAAAATTAAATGAAACAATTTTACATCGTATTTGATGTAGAACAACAATAGGTCATCTAGCATTACTGAAAAACTAATCAAGTCAACGCGGAAATACGAAGATCAAACGTTGAATGTAATAGGAACATGTTTCGAATAAAAAACAGACTGCAATGTATAATCGATGAACCGAAGATTAACACATCTCTCCGAAATGTGTCCACATCTTGTAGTGTGTTACAGTCAAGCACGTATTGAACTGAACTCGCATCAAACTGATTTTTTTTTCTCTATGGGTTCTTCTGGCACTTATAGAAGACATTATTCAATTGTGAGCAGGCTTATAGAAGACGTACAGAAGAAACAACACTATACAGAAATGAAGAGATTAAGACCATTTCGAAAAATCACTAGGGAACTATGATTCAGAAACCGAATAGTTGAACAGATAACCATGGTATTATATATACACGTGTCTGACGTGTGACAGTGTTTTTATTCTTGCTCGCTCTAATTACAAAACTATATTTTACCAGAGTTTCAGCTGATGTTTCCGCAAATGTTTTTTCATAATAATCTTTTATTTTATCGCTGCACGATCCTCGAAATTTAATTAAAATGAGAACGAAATCATGCAACAAATACGATGATAATAATGTACTCTATCCTAAAAGTTGAGTAGATATTTGTTCATTTTTTTTTTTTTGTATGTATACATACTTAATTGTTTGTCTTCTTAGTACAACAATCATTTTCAAAGCTACACGAGTTACAACATTTCGTTATTTTGCAGCATATATATATGTATATAATATATATAAGGCACGATGTTTCGTTACAACGTTCATCTTAATTACATTTTAAAAAGATCAGTTTTTTCATTTTGAACTTTGCCTCCTCCATGGCGTATCCGCATGCTGAATTCGTGTCGGAACTCGTGTCAGCGTTTTCGCTGATTTAGAGAAAGTACAATTTTTTTTTTTTATTATTTATTCCTTTTATTATTTTAATATACACGCTAGTTAAGTTTTAAAAACATGATAAGAAAAGTAGGAAAGACACACCTACCGTTGTTAACATGCATGACGGATCTAACGCAGACACCTGAGAAAAAGAAAGAGATAGGAATGGGATTTAGAGAAAACTTCAAGAATCTGCTGCGGCCAGTCCGGCTGAACATTTCACGTATATATATATACATACATATATATATACATATATATATATATATATATATATATATATATATATATATATATATATATACATATACACGCTATCTTCAGTGTTTATCTTGGGTTCAATTCGCCATTGTTTAGTACCGACTGGAAATATATTATATCAGTTTAATCAGGCGTCCGGTTGAACTTAATGCTGGATATATACTTTCGTCGTTTGAGATATTTTATACGTCTTACTAATAATATTTATCTCTTTATTACGTATATAAATTTTTTAGCAACACGCATACCTATTTTATATATAAATACATACGTGCTTATAGACTCGTCGATGTATCACAGTCATTGTCTAACTTTATCGGAGATAAGCTATGTTACAAAAATAACCATCATTATTAATTACGATACATCTGTTTTGTTTTTTTCTGGAACAAATTCTCTTTACCTTTTTCTTGTTTAGTTTTATTCATTCATTCTTATATTACCTGAAATGATATATGTATTTATTTTTAAAAATTACATTATTTTAAGAAATGATTCAGAATAATTCGACGTCATAATAATAATAATAATAATAATAATGATGATAATAACTATAATAATAGTGAATTACGATAATATAACTAATAAATAACGATTGGCATCATCCTAACGTTATGTTAATTGTATCACGAAAAGAAGTAAGCACTTCAACAAAATACATCATGTTCTATAAGCTGTTTAAATATTTTCAACGTCTATAATCGTTTATGGTTTTCCAAATTTGACATAAATTATTTAAATACGTATATTCGAGTCTAGCTGATTTTCTTGGTATTTTTATTCACCAGATAATTAAGTGTTTTTAACGTTTTACATTTTATAATTAATATTTATTAAGCTTCAGACTTGGGAAATAGGAGACAGCTTAATGGATTTCCTAGAAATAAGATAATTAATATTATTCGTTCCTAACTGTACATTTTATATATATATATATATATATATATATATATATATATATATATATATATCCAATAGATGGACGATCGTGAACGGATGTATTTCTTAAAATACCACTTAATGGATTCGTATATGTTTAGATCCGGGATAATATAGTTTGCGTATTGCACGTGTCATTAATCAAATGTCTGTACACTTTCATTAGCATACGGCAGGGAAGTTTTCATTCTGCTAGGCACATTTGCTGAAAGCAATTCATACGGGGATCATTGTAATAATTTTGTACAAATCACTTAATTTGAAGCACGTTTCGAATTTACCCCTCTTGTTTCAATTGCCACTTGAGATATTCAATTATTAAACGCAGAACGGATCAACTTATTAAAAGGAAATTTGTCGATAATAATTGTCTTCTTCGCTGTCTGTTTTCAGACGTTGTGATTAATCACGTAATTTTTCCAATGAAATTCCGTCATTCATCTCCATCTTGCACAGTATATTGACAGCCCCGTCATGCCTTGGATGTAATCCATACCTTTTTTCTGCCATTACTTCTTTTTCCCAATCCATCGCGTCCTACCGAAGGACCAATAAAAATTAGGACATCATATTTTTATTTTGCTCTATTCCAAGTTGTTTTAGGATAACCGCATTAGTTCGAAGTTCCATCCATGAAATCCTGAGCTCTATAGCAGCACATTTTAAAGGGTTCTAATTTTCCGTATCTAGTTTTGCTTAATATCCACGACTCTGAACCATAACGCGTTATCGAAAATTCCGGTGATTGCATTAAACGTTTTTTCGTTGTTATTTTTATATCTTTCCATATTCTTGTTACGAGTTATTTCGCGTTTCAGTCCAATTGCTGGATTGCTTGGAATGAAATCGGATTTAATTCGATTTTAACGATAATATTATAAATAAATAGCCGAAATTATCTTGTAAAACGATATAAACTAAATCACTATTGTAAACGGTAGCGTACAATAGCGTGTCGATATTATCGCGGTCTGAAATAAGAGAAATATAAAAAATAAATAAAAAATAAATAATTTGGGCGTTTATTCGAAATAATTGAATGATAACGAAATGTTTAATTAATTTAATCCAGACGAATTTTAATAATAACCGATTCTTAATTTAATAATATATATAATAATCATCATCGTCGTCGAATATGACGTAATTTTCTGTTAAAAATACGAACTAAGAATAATAACAGCGATTAATAATCGATAATAATACCGGTTTAGTAACGATCCTAAAAAGTCTAAAAAAATTATCAGTTCCATTTTCCGAGTTTCCGAAAATTAGATAAAGTTGATAAAGAAGAAAAAATTGAAAGATTATACATTTCATAAGATATATATATATATATATATATATATATATATATATATATATATATATAATATATATATATATGCGCAAATATTTATAAGGCGTTTAATGTATAGAACACGATCGTATCGCGATGATTAGGAAATGATACAGCCTTTATTTCAATATCTATCTGTGTGTGTATGTGTGTATAGGTAAACGAAGGTAACGAAAATGGCTGCTTATTCGTAATAAAGATAAACCGCGTTACGTTTATTTTTCGTTCGATTTCGATTGCGTCTTAAAAAAAGTTTGTCTGGTTTTTAAAAACGCGACATGGCCGAGCTTCAGACCGGAGCGATTAGAAGCGGCCATGCTAACGCAAATGGCGATGTAAACGATGATAGCGGCGATACGACCGTTAGCGACGCTAACAATTGGCGTTCGTATTACGAGCATCCGCTAACAGCCGCTACTAGCGCTATGCTGAATATTAGCGGCGCGACAACCGCTAGCGCTGGAAATGGCGGATCGGCCGAAGGCGATCAATCGTCGTCGTCGCCGCAAAATTCGCTACTTCAACAACAGCAACCGGTTGTCACGTGTTCGGGATTCGTTTACGAATATTACAAATTGCCGCAATTAGCCGGTGCTTCGCTTAGCGATAAGATCGTTACCGGTGCCGATATCAATTGCTGGCCGTAAGTTGTTCCGCTTTCAATTATATCGATATTTACCGGCTGCTGCTGCTGCTACTTACTACTATTATTAGCTATTATTAGCTACTATTATGATTACTACTTACACCACTATCGCCTAGATCATTGCAAGATGCTTAATTACTAAAATTTTAATTCTAATCGATATCATTAAGCTACGTGTACTAACAAAGACTAATTTTGCATCGTGATTGGAATTCGATAAAAACTAATATATTTTATCAAACAGGACGTATTTTAATTTTATTTTTGCATGAATTAAAACCCGTCTCGACTTTTACCGATTTTAACACGCTCTTATTATACGACGGCTTTAATTTTCCAGCGCACACGCACAAGCAAAATAAAGTCTCGATACTTATTTATTCGTCAATTTCCGGCTCCTCGCACTAACAGGCCATATTACTTTTTGAACCCGAATAAAAATCGATACGATACCGCACACAGTGAGCGGAAAAAGGAAACAAAACTAATATGAATAAAATTTGCAAAATAAACGAAAGAACGTCGAATTATACGATAAATTAGAAATAAAATTTAAAATTAATTCAATCGTTAGGTGTTTTCTTTTTCGGTCGCACCGGTCTTTTGACCACAATTGATAATATGGAAAATAATCAATGTCTATGTATTATCGCCCTACAACTTTAGACAACTATGTATACGCAGCTGATACCACTTCCCTGGCCCACATACACCGGTCAGATGTAGAGAGCGCAAGTATTGATAATATTGAATACTTATTGCTTATTATTTGCCTCCGCTATCAAATCACCGATACCCGATCCTACACGGTGTACATGGGCGAAGAGAGAGTCATTTCCAAGCGGACTATTCTTTTCGACCATTAAGTTCTCAACCGAAGCACGCTGCCCCGTATTCGTGTCATAGTTATGTAGGATCGAGGATATTCTTTTTAATGTTCTACGTGAATTACCAGACAACACTGGCCGATACATGTTCGTTATTTCCACGTTTAACTTTTTTCCTTTATCGATCGATATAGTGTACTCGCGCACATACTATATCTCCAAATCATGGTGTACGGTGATGTTGGAAACAAAGCATGGAGCGTTAGGTATTGCTTCGAGCTACTGAATCCGATGTAGATTTGATGTAGCTGATGTTAAACTTCAAGGCCATATTTCCATTTAGGCTCCGGTACGGTCAAATACACTATTCGATTACAAAGTAGACTAGATACCGATCTTTTGATACATTGGGGGTTGTTTACGGTTGATTGTATTTTTTGAAACACATACTAAACACGTGTTTTCTTCCCCATGTGAACCGTCCATCAATAAACAAGTCTAGATATTCGACACAATTGCGATGTGCCAGAGTAGCGTCGTTGATTTTTATACACGAGACCTTCTATTTAGTGTAAATGTTATTTGACGACTCTTTTCAATATTAACTTTCCATTTAGTGACCCGTGAGCTAATTAGATGTTTCTAGTCTATGGCGGATGCGTATACTGGACTCTCGTGCGTCGCTAAAATACAGATGTCGTCGGCAAAAATATATCTAACAGTGTATTCTTCGTGACCGGTATGTCCGCTGTATAAATAAGCGACGTTGTGGAACAGATGCTTGAATTGCATATTTCTTCGATAATATCGAATTCAGCTTTGAAAGAAATTCGTTTTGTTAAAGATAAAAAAAAAAAAACTGTAATAATCTGCGCGATCAAAAAATATATACAGACATTATACGAGTAATTGTGTATAGACGAAAAATTAAATTTAAGGGAAAGTTAAAGCGTGTGGTTTCGTTTTAGCATTGTGTTTTTTAATTGTCCAAATTGTTTGCCCGATTTCTACATAATTAATTAAACTAAATACTCATCCGCGCATACAACGAAAACAATTGTGTAAACGTATGACAAATCAATTACGGAAGCCTGAAATTATTATTTCGAGATTACCGAATGCGGAAGAATTAAATCCTACAATTCTGTAAATATTTTCCGTAGTAATGCGATTGATAGGCGTTGAAAAGTTATAATAGTCATTATCGGCATATATCAAAATTGCTAATTACACTTCATCGTGTATCGAAAGAACGAATATTACGAGCGAGACAAAATATAATTAATACGAAATCGGTTCCTAATCTCGTTTCTCTTCGTGTTATTTATACGATGTAAGATTTATATATATAATGGATATCAAATTTGAAACAACGGCGTCATAATGAGCGAATTACTAATAACATTCGATAGATGTCGCATATAAAATATGTTTAGCTCATTATATCGTCCAAATATAAACTATCGACTTCGGGCGATTTAAAACTGAATAATCCGATTCATTCTGGTTTGAAATTTGATTTTTTGGTTTGGTTTGTTTTATGTAAAATATCGATAATATAAATATCGAATTAGTTTTTGGGTGTAAAAGAAATATATTTATAACGTATCGATTTGTATTAATTAAAAGAGAAAATCGCGCCTTCTGGCCGTATAAATATTTATATGGCGGAATATTTTATCGCCTGTATTATTATTATTATTATTATTATTATATTTTCCGTATTTAAAGATTAAATAAAGTAAATACGGAAATCATTTAAGATAAATTTTCGATTTTGTAAAAAATAGAGTATATCATTTTTCCAAAATGTAGAATACGTCCCTTTAGTTCGATTTCTTTAAAAAATTATTATATAATCATCGTTGTTTTAACATATTTATAAACTCGCGTATTTGATTCTACATGCTTCTAATTTTGTCTTTCGACATCTTTTTTCACCCTGTCTCGTTGTCATCTTCTCGCGGCTACTTCGGTTCGATCTTCCGTTATACATCGACTGCGAATAACACAACTCTTCTCCCCGTTGATTTTACACCTTATATATTTTTCTACTTTCCTCCGCATATAATGCTCTACGATAATGACAATCCGTTTCACTACTACATAATTCCGAAACACTTCGTTTTCTTTCCACGGAATAGGCCATACATTCGGTCGCATCCGTAATGTGTTTAATCTAACGTCCACGTCTCCGAGAGGCATATATTGACATTAATATCTTAGTATCCGTATTTATTTTTCGAACTTTGCGATTATTAAACGCTTCGTGTAGCCCATCTCAACGCTCGATCGTATCTTCCGTCATTAGTGATCAGAGCTCCCGAGACTCCTTAATTCGCGCTTTTTAACCATTTATTTTTGTGGTGTTGAGAATCGTCGTTAGCGGCTTTCCGCGAAATTCATTTTTTCAGTTTCCCCGACGTTAATTGATTTTCTTTCTCGATTTGTTCAGCATACTTTGCAGCATTCTGGTTGTGTGCATACGACGAACATATCTTATGTGCATAACTAGCCAACAAAATTTATATATATATAACATGTGTGTGTGTATCATCTTTTGAGCTGGAAACACCGTTTATTCATTTTTTATCTATCTCTTACGCGTATATAAATGTATGTATATATTACGTGTCCCTAAAAATTTTTATTCCATTAATAGTATTCATATTGAATGGACGTCGGTAATTTCTTTTCCAAAGAGCACCTCATTTTTCCCTAGTTTAAAATATTTCGAGTATTTTTCGACCTGTTAGTAGAATTCCTACGCATGTCCGGCTCTAGCTTTTCCGATCGTACACAATTTTCCTAACCTTCGAAATACGGCAGATGTATTTCGTTTTTCTTATATGTACCGTAATTATTTTTTAAATCTACATATATCCGTATTACATTCGGAAGTGTAATTTAAAAACGAATAAAATACACACGTATACGGTGTGTATAACTAGAAAATAGAAAAATGATAGCAGCCGATACCGTCAATTCGCCGGATTAATTGTAATCAACCGTAACGATCTAAATCCGGCGCGATGTATTTTTTCTCTCTTTCCGTCCTACTCGATTAGTTTTGATCGTTCTCTGTTCTATTACCGTAACCATTTCCCCTTTATTAGTATTATCATTATCGTGTCGTGTTTTTTTTTCGAGAATTAAGAATTACGAGCTGAGTAGGATACATTTGAATATTATTCCGAGTTCAGGTAGAGTAGCCTTGCTTTTGTCTCATACGGAGATTATTACGACGTTTTCTTTACACGGTCGGATTAAATCCTCTACAACGAACTGCGATCTTCGTCCTCGGTTTTGTATTATATTTCTGGAAGCGACAGACTTAAAATTTATGACTAACGTTCGGATCCTCTCGTTCGATTTTCTATACCGGGAGAAGAGTCCAACACAAACTCAGAAGACGAAATAAGCTAAAGCTTTATTCTTACCATTATTATTATTTTTATTACTATTATTATCGTTATTATTACGCGTATAATTTTTTAAATTTTTTTTTCTCCATATCACATCAGAAGCTAACGAGAAAAACTATTGAACGCGTATCAAGAGACCTCCTGCTAAGTTGGTGGCTGTATATTATACTATTCTCTCTCTCTCACTCTATCTCCATCTCTTTAGAGATTCACTAAACGCCATTCCGAAAGATTACGTATGGGGGGGGACCATTGAACCCCCCGTAGAGTAGTAGTAGTACCCCCTTTTTTTCGTGTTCATCCGATTTGATTTTTTACTCGGTTATTATTACTTTATTATTATAATTATATATGTTATATCCTCCTTCTGACAATATAGTAAATTGGATCAAAAACCAAAAAGGCTAATTGCTCGGAAAGAATATATGCGCATACGTATATATTTATATACACACTAAAGAAGATCATATTACATGCGCGCCATTGCGCAAATTGTGTCGACACGTTTATCCAGCAATGAAGAGGCAATGTAGTTTACAGCCTAAGAAAACCTTATTTCCTATCGGAATATCCATATAACCTGCTCGAAGTGTGTGGTGTGTGTATATATATAGGTATATATATACACGGGGGGAAAATTAGCTGTCATAAAACTCATGCTGCGTTTAATATATTACATATAAAAATATAAAAAAAACTCCGACACGATACTCAAGATTCCAACTTATCTCTTAGTCTTACGATTTTATCCAATTTTATAATAGTTAATTTTTAAAGATAAAGAAATCGGACATAATAAATACATATAAGGAAAACGTATCCTGTGCTCAGTACTACTAGCGAAGCCAAAAAATCAAACAAATCTTTGTTTTTCTTTAATAATTCGAGTGTCAAATAGGATACATTTAACTCATATATTTATATAATATATACGCGCGTGTTTGTATTGTGTTCTGAACAGTCGATTAAATTTTTGTGTAAATAATTAATCACGAGACTTTCACCTCGATATTTTCTGAACATATATCAAGTGTATATTTCCAACGCTTTGAATATTTTAACATTATCTATGTAATGATCTAATATGGAATTTTTTGTCTATCAGATATAATGATTAGAAAATATTATCTCTATACGGAATACACCCGAATATTTTATAAGCGATTGTTCGGAAAATAGATGTTTTATTTATTCTACCAAATAAAAGGTAAATTATTAAATTTGTTTGAATTTAATTCGATAAGTGTTTTAATTAAATTTCGGTAATTCCTGGAGCACAAAAAAGGCGACTGAAAACTGTACATGATATATATATATATATATATATATACGGTTAATATTATTTTATAATGGGTTATAATTTTAGAAAATAAGTATCACAATTCGTCTAGAATTATTTTCGGTGAAAACCACGTCCTGATTATTCAAACAATTTAACGTTTCAAATGGACTTACACCACTCATCATCAGAAACGAACTGAAACGGATTTAGTTCGTTTCTGATGATGAGTAGTGTAAGTCCATTCGAAACGTTAAATTGTTGGAATAATCAGGACGTGGTTTTCACCGAAAATAATTCTAGACGAATGGAAAATAACCACGAAAGTTTTAATAAATATATAAGTATCACAATTTATACACACACACATATATATATATATATATATATATATATATATATATATATATAAACTGCGAGTTTATTATAACGATGCTTTCTTTAATTAATATCTTTGGTATCTACTTTTGTCGATAATGAATTAATCGTCATCTACTCACGAATAATAATTTGTATACGTACTGAATGCAAACGACCCCCTTCTAAAAAACTAACAACCTATCGCATACGTAATGACATTAAATGATAACGATAAATTATAATAATAATATATATATATATAAAAAATATGATAATAGCGAAGACGATAGTGTGCAATATTAGGGTGGCAATTTCAAGATGAATTATGGCATAACAAATAAAAGGAAGTATCTGAGCCTTTTGGTTTTCATTATCGTAGTTCGTTCCTTGTCTACCGTTCGTTTTTATTACATTCTCCGTGCGAAATGAGCGATAATAACCTGGCGAATCGCGTGAGAAACCTTACTTCCTTAATCGCACCAACACACACATAATGAGCATTGTTATAGAAAAAAAAAACACAGAATTTCCTACTATTGAAAGGTCAAACGATGCTATAGCTAGGGGGTTGCCTTTGAAGAGGTGAGATCTCTTCCAGACCATTTGTTCCGTGTTTTAGCCACCTAGGAGCAAAATGCCCTATTATTACCTCCCTATAAATATAGTAGATGTGAACTATATTATTATTATTATTATTATTATTTTCTTCATTCTACAAAGGCGTGAGTGTTTTTTTCCATTGAACTGAATAATAACTACGTTTTATAATTTACATGTACTATTAAAAATCGTGATATTTTGCTCCTACTGTGTAAATCTTATTGGAATTCAACCAGACAGAAAAATGCACCATATTTTGATGGGGCTACCTTTAAATATCACGAAGAGAAATAAGTTTGTTCTGGAATAATTTTCGAGTTAGTCATAAAAATTACAGTTAGGTGAAAAAGCAAGATATTCTGTCACTTTTTTTATTTCTTAATTACGTTAAAGTAACTTTTAAAAGTTGTGAACGTATTTCCTACAGTAATTTTATTTTAAACAATTTGTTATTGAAGTTCTATTTTCTTTAATATATACATATATATATATATATATATATATATATATATATATATATATATATATATATATATGAGTTTTACAACGGATATAATCACGAAAATACATACGATCTAAGAATTGAATTTTATACTTCACATTAGTCCAAAAGATAAAAAAGTAATTACTCAGATCTGGAAGCAGACAAAATTGACGGATGCAGTGGACTGAATAGTTAAGCTGAAATAAGCATGAGACGATGATGCGAGGTAGACGAAACATATTATGCGGTGGTATAACTGTTAAATTCTAAATAGAAAAGTCGCAGACTAACAACAACATGGATATCGTGAATATTACAGAGATGAAATGGATCCTAGTCGCGCAAAATGTGAATTATTGGAAATATTTGTGACACGCCCGTATCCAGCTGTAGGTCGATACGGGCATAACCTGATAACTCGATATATATATATATATATATATATATATATATATATATAAATACGTGTCTGTGTGTAATTTGCGCATCTGTTTAATATTGAATCGATAGAATCAACTATTTTTAAACAATACGAATATACATAATTTGATTATTATACAATATTTATTAAACATTAAATTTTACGAACTCGTTATTCTTAAATTCAGAAACGTTAGTATCTGTAAAATCAGGGCGCTAAAGTTGCATCTTAACGGTACAAATTTAATATCATTATAGTTAAATTGCGTATTATACATTTGTTTGAAAGAGCTAGTCTACACTTATATAAATAATCCTTAAATAATTCGTATCCAATATTGAACTGGCATTGTAATAATTCGATATAAACGTAACGTTGTTAACTATATCTATACTTTGAAAAAATTATTTCGAATTTTTAATATTTTTCGGTACAGTAAACAACACACCCGATAGTGATTTGAATTGTTTACGAGTTAATTTGTTTTCCCTCGTATCGGTAATTTAATCGATTAATGATTTACCTTTACAATTAGTTTTTTTTTTTTTCAAGAAATATATTTATATGTTCATTAATTTCATATATTAACGGTCTAATACCACCGATAACGATGTTTACGTATAACTATAATTGTTCTATATGATTTGATTAACTTTATTACAATGAATATTCTCCGAAAAGTGTGTAATTTCCACCGAAATCGTTGAAACACGTCTGCCGTATCATATATTAGATAGAATTACACTTTTATTGATATAAAAAAAAATGTAATAATTTTGGTGCGTGCTTGAAAATGACGTAACTGTCGAAAAGCTTCGCGATTAAAAAATTTTGGTGATTGTGTTATATTTTGTTCGGTTTATTATTAATTTATTATAATAGTATTTATTTATAATTCATTCTACAATTGTTATTATACAATTTATTTGAATACTCTTATAAATGTACTAATGGGAATTTTGGTAAATTAAAAATCGAGCAACATATATAACATAAACAATAAAATAAATTAATATCGAAGATGTTTGTTGGCGTATACTATGTATAGAACGTTAAATCACAATGAAAATTGAAAACAGTATTAATATATACTCACATACATCCATATATATATATATATATATATATATATATATATATATATATATATATGTATATATATATATATATATATATATATATATATATATATATATATATATATATATATATATATATATATAGAGAGAGAGAGAGAGAGAGAGAGAGAGAGAGAGGGAGAGAGAGAGAGAGGGTTAGAATAGAATGAACTGTAAGAAATACACTGATAGTGTAAATCGAACATTTCACACTTCAAATAAAATAAAAGATTACCGAATAAATTTTATTTTGCAAGTAATGACACCTAAATGTTATTACTGAACGTAATGATGACGTAATTGACTATAAAAATTAATGACGTAATTCATTATAAATACGTTTTTAAAATTAAAACTAAATTTATACCAGTGCCGCAAGCGTGTATTAACAAGGTAAAGGCTCTTACGGACTATCGCTGCGGTAAGCGATTGAGCTATCGTCGCGACGATCTACGATATGGTGACGTCACATAGAATTAAGACGATTCGGTCTTGTAATATGTTTCTCAATAGTTTTTGTTTGAAGTTATTATTTTTCACGACATCGGACGAAGAACAGCTTCTTTTTAAAAATACAAAAAAACATGAAACGACGCTGCGTAAATGAAATAAATAACAAAAGAAAGGAATTGGGCGCATATCGCCGTTTATGCGTTAAATTGGAATCGTTTAAAGATAGATTTTTAAAGAATTTGGAAAATGTTTTGAAGAGTTACACGATATACGCACGATGATTGAAAAGTACACTACCAACTGCAGGAGACCGATTGAAACGATTCAAAGATTAAAAATGTATATTAAAAAGAAAAATATGAATTTGTCTTATTACGAAAAATAGAGAAAATATCGAGCAAATGAAAACACTGCATTACCGAATACGCGTATTTACGCAGTTTTTAAATTTTTCAGTCGTTGCGGTTAAAAGATAATATGACGAATAATCCAATTATAACTTAAAAATCGTCTTTAATCATCGACAAATACTACGTCTATTTACATACTATTTCAGTTTCTACTCGTTATACTGGAAAAAAATCTGTAATTTTGCGTAATGACCGGATTGCTTGTCGTCGCTACAGAAATTAATCCGAGTTGCTAGGTCGCGTTCAGTCTGCAAATATTCTCAACTACAGACGACTTCTGTACGGCCTGAGGGGCTTTAAACGTCGAAATTAACGGATAATAAATTGCCAGAAAAGTACCGGTAGCAGTTTACAGATCGAAACATACAGAACACCGATGATAGTCTTAAAAAAATAATAATAATAATAATACGCACTATCAAAAACATAGAAACGATAATCTTCTTCCGTTCGGCGAGGGTTAACCAACGACGGTATAGTTGTTACTACCGGAAGATGGCAAGGCTCCTCTTTTCAGTAAAAATCTTAAAATAGAATTAGAAGACTATGGTCTAACGTACTGACGAATGAAAACAATGGAATATTGCAGGGAAAAATTCATCCCGCTTAACAAACCGCGACATACCACTTCAACATGCCTATCCATTCAAGTGGCGGTGGTGAAGAATTTTGAACTTTATCGACTTTTCGAACGAAGCGTTATAACTCCGGTCCACGCAGAGAGAATACGAATAAAATGATGCTCCGAAAATTAAAAAATAAAATTGAATTTAACCAGTCAATTTGGCGCTTAATGTCTAGTAAATACGGACTCGAAATCGTTAAAAGCTGATTATTGTAATCACTCGGATGTCTCAACTTAATCGCGAAAAATTACGGCTAATGTTCGAATATCTAACTAATCAATATAAATAGCCGGATTACATATAGCGAGCTTAATTTACGTCAAAAATATCGTCTAGAATGCTCGATTTCATGTATACGATGTAAAATTTCACGTACTCCCTATAAAAATCTCCTCTCGATGAAAAACGTAAACTCTTCATCGATCAAATTCTACCTTCTGTCCGGAGATCGCTTTTCACAAATTTTTTCTTTAAACGCCACTTTTAATATCTGCTCCCTCTCATTACAAGTGGCTCATCTTGCGTTACTCGACTGTCGCTAGTTGACCCGCGTTAAATTGAGTTGTCGCGTTTTATTATTAATCTTTTTTTTTTCTTCTTTTCAAATCGGGTTACTAGTAAAGTCAATCGAATTCACGATGATTAAGTAGCCAGATGGCAGGAATTTCTTTACCTACCACGCCACGCTTATTTCAGCTCGGATGACGTTTAATTTATAACATTTCTTTTTCGCCCGCAGTTCGCAACGAAAAATTCTAAAGTCCTTCGATATACACACACATACGCATACTTTTTTTTTTATAAGTTTTGTATACCTACGTATAAACACGTACGAACGTAGCGAATGTTGCGTGCTAAATCGATACGACTATAACTTATTACGAAGTTTTAACGAACCTAACATTTAGAGAATGTAGTTTGTCTCTTAAAGCTCCCGGGTCGTTAAATTAAATCTGTCCTTTTCTATTATAAATACGACTGTTTTGTTCCAGCTTTATATATATATATATATATATATATATGTTCAGTTGTAATGGCAGCAATTAGTCATTCGTCCAGAGATTTAATACATAAGATATTTAGCAGCGACGTGCGGTAAATCGCTAGCGGCCATCTTTCGCCTATAAATATGCGCGCGATTCGTATATTAAGAACGAATATATAAAATTGGTCATCCGATCTTATAATCCGTCTTTAAAAAAAAAAGTTACAGACAGAAAGAGATAGAAAAGAAATAGCTATTTGTATGTTTATCATCTCCAGAATGCATCTGGACAATTGGGACATTAATATATATATATATATACTTATGTAAAACATATTCGCGTATTGTATAAGAACTACCTCCTGGCTACTTCGTGTATCAGAATTACCGTTTGTCAACTGTGCTAAACTTTCTAAGAATCTTCGAACTTTTTTACTGTCGCAGTCATCAAATGATCTATTCAAATCGAATTTCCTATCGAACCGAACGATCCAACACCCACGCCATTCGTTCCCTTGTTTCTTTTATTATTATTATTTTTTATAACGGATCCATAAATATAGTCGACCTCATTCTGACTACGAGTTATAATCGTTATATATATATGTATTTTTAATGTACTATTTGGAAATAATATTTTATTGGTAATAATCCAAGTAGGTTTATATAGTAAACGGAATAAAATGATTACGCGCAAATTACTTCTAGACGTCAAATTAATTATAGTGCGATCGAAAAGTAAGGTGACTTTTCAAATTTCGCGGGCTGAATTTTTTGTTTTGCTGTGTTGGTATACACTTCTCACGATCGTACGAGCGCAGTTTCAACTATATATCATTCCTTGTTTGTTTGCGAGAAGCATAAAAGTTTAGAAGCGTTTAGTGTGTTCGTGCTCGGCGATTTTGTTCTATTGAAAAAATGAAGCGAAGGGTTTGCATTAAATTTTGTGTAAAAAATAGAAAATAGTGCTCTGAAACTCTTGAAATGTTAACAGTGGCATACGGTGAGTCTACTTTGTCTAAATAAGAACGTGTATAAGTGATACAATCTGTTCGAAGATGGTCGAGAAGATGCGAATGACGAACTTCGCCCCGGACGCCCCAGCACATCGACAACAAAAACGCTCAAGCAGTGAAAGAAATTGAGTTAAAAACCCGTATAATTACCATTAGAAAAGTAGCTGATGATTTCGGCATCTCGTTCGGTTCATCTCAAGAAATTTTAACGGATGTTTTGAACGTACGTGTGTCAGCGAAGTTCGTTCCAAAATTGCTTAATTTTGAACAGAAGAACCGTCGCATGAGCATTACGCGAGACATGTTGAATGGCATCAATGATGATCCTGACCTGCTCAAGAGGATCATAACTAATGACGAATCACGAGTATACGGTTTTGACGTCGAAACCAAAACGCAATCGTCCAATGGAAGAGTCAAAGAGAGCCAACATATAAAAAAGCACGCCAAATTCGATTAAATGTCAAAATTTTGTTCACTGTTTTCTTTGGATGCTGGTGGTCTCGGCTTTTGCTACACTGGCATTTATCAATTTCACTCGGTTTGGTTTTATTTTACCACAGCCAGTACGCAACCTATTCGGTGATCTGCATCGAAGCCAATTTAACCTGGCCGTAATTCCCCTTTGTACGTGCATTTTGCTTTCCGTATGTGGGTTTGTCAGCTGATGCGGTAGTATTATACACGAAACATTTCCTTTTTCATTAGCTGTGTTATGTCCAGTACTTGTGTCAAATGAATTTCATGTGTCAAATGAATTTCAGTCATAAAGATAATATTCCTCCCTATTGTCAGGTGTTTCGTAACAATCGATTACAATCCTACATGTATCGTTTAGTGATGTTTGTACTTTCTTGAAATGTGTTGATCGACCCTAAGTTCGGTGCTGAGAAACACAATTCTTGAATATATGATACCGCGCTTTTTATTGTTTATCGGCCACCAAATGTGTGTATTTTCTAGTTTATCGCGCGAAAAATTCTTTTTGGTCGGACGATATAAATTCGTAATAGATAATGGTAATAACTCGAACAAAACGATATTTTGGACCATTGAAATACGATTATCAAAGTTATACATCAACTGGCCACAAGATGACGTCACGTTTTCTTTATTATGTGGTACAATTAATTTTATGAGACAGCATCGCTTTATACATATATATTTGAAAATGCGTGTATGTCTGGTACTTAAAACCTAGCAAATCCGACGTATGTGTCTCGATCGGACGAATACAAGTTGATAAAAAAATTCAACAATATCGACGCTAACAAGGAAATACCATTAACCGAAAAATCGAAGAACGTTTTATTTAATTATTTGTTTTTATTTTATTTTTTTTATTTTTTTTTAATTGGCGATTCTTCGACCGCCATTATCTGATTGCCTTTATTTTATGGTCCTCTTACGAAAGGTACAGGTAATAAATGTATCTCGTTTCCAAGTTAACAAGGAAAAAATTTAACGAACACGCAATCAAAAAAACGACTTAGCTTCTTTTTTCATATATATATATATATATATATATATATATATATATATATATATATATATATATATACATGTTCGGGCTGTAGTTAAAAAGAGATGAGACACAACTGTGCAGACATAAAAAAAAACGAGGAAACAGAGCTCGTTGATGAGACTGAAGAAGATTTAATCAAAATCACCTTCCGATGTCGATGTCCTGCTCTCTTAACAATATTTTTGTAGATTGTTGGCTCCATTAATTTTATTCGGCAGATTTATAACCGACGTGTTACAAGCCGAAGACATTAGCTATATATATATATATATGTGTATATATAGGATCGTGGCTATTATTTCTTAAGCGTTCCTTAATTAATATTTATGAAATGTTGGCCTTTTTCCGCGAATATTTATAAAAGTCGAATTATAACTTAAATTATACCAACTTCTTTTACGCAGTCTTTATACTCGAATTAGTTAATTAAGAATTCGAACGGTCGCTCAGAGTGAAATCTACACCGTCATTTCGATTATTTTTAAATGTATTTCTGTCTTTTACACGCATACACTCTTTCTTTTTCCATATATATATATATATATAAAAAGAAGATTTATATTTATTAATTATTTTGTACACATAAACGACATATAACGTTCATAGCTTAGTATCATTAATGCTTTAGCAATTAAATTACACGTAGTTAACATAATTATAAAATAAAAAATTATTCATTCACCGTGGAAAAAATTACGAAAAAAACCCTGCAATATATATATATATATATATATATATATATATATATATATATATATATATATACTTGCCAATTGAATTGTACAACTGGTGGATAAATGAGTAGTAGAAAAATCTATAGAAGGCAATGGTGGTGTCGGCTTGTTCACAAAGCGATGGATAGCCGGTTCATTATTAATCTTGGGATTAAGTAGAATGACGTCAGCCTTCCCGTTAAATTTGCAAATTTTTCCTTACTTTATTACAGAAAGGTTATTACCGAGCTCTTTAAGACGGGGGTTAATTTTGAAAATGCACGTGTTAGATAAATTCGATATTTCTCGCGTTAATTTAAGTAATAAAATTATTCTCGCATTAATCGAAACTTTTGAAATCATACAAAACCATAAAATTTCGATGTAATCCTTCTTCGGCGGAAGATTGAGTGTTTGGATAGTAATACTGGTTAACGTTTGAATATCATCAATTCTAACGATCGATACGAACTCTATTTCCTAGCCCTTATTTGTATAAATACATCGAAAATTATCCGCGGTTCACCTCTAAAGGAGCGGTATTGTGTAATCAACACCAGCCGTATAAAATTTATAATTTTATAATGTACCACTGAAAGAGTTAATACGATTTTAGTAATTTCGTTGAAAAATTCTTCACTTTCGAAAAACTTTTACGAGAAAACGAATTTCTGAGTGTATTTCGAAATATTATACGCGCCTTATTACGTGTGTGTGTCTACATCGTATTACTTTAAGCCTCTTTTTATTCGGTCGAATTACAATTAATCAAGTCATGCGAATAATTTCGCAATCTTATTGTTTTTTTTTCCATCTTTCACCATTGTTGTTCCGGTGTAACGCATGCGAACATGACGGTGTGTTATATTTGTTTAATTCCATTATCATTTAGATGGAACAGCCTCATTCTATATTCCTATCTATAAAGTAGATATTGAACCAGATTCAGCAGCTACCGTTTCGTAAATTTCGTTTCTGTGTTTTCATATTATACAGACCGGTGATATTGTTATTATTTTCAAGACGGTCGGTTTCAACACGGTTAATCCGTAACAAAGGTTCTTACGTATGTGCGCGTTTACTATCGCCCTAAAGGAAGGATTTGAATGATTCGAAATTTGAAACCGATCTTACACTTGTCAGTTGATTGTAGTACATCATCACTCTTATTCGTTACATCTCGTGCTACTACCGTAGTAGGGGAAGTGTAGGAAAAAATAAAGTTAGAGGAAAAAAAAAGGGTCACGGCGCATACTGTAACAGCGGATGATGACGGCCATGGGTATAATCAAAATGATTAAAAACTGGGTTAGTAACAACAATCGTACAATTTTATTCATTATTTATTATTCGTTATCCGTTATTCATATTTGTCTCTTAGAATGAGCATGTACAATTAAACTATATAATCTATTCGTGCAAATATACCCCCCGACCGACCGTCTCATTTTTCACATTCTTCTTCTGTCTATTCAACATACCCGATATAGGAACTTTTTTACATATATCCTTTCTGACTAACCCTTGTTCGTTGTCCTCTACTAAGCCGAATAAAATTATTAATCTCTTTTTCGACGATACCATCAGATAAAAATATAAGTTCCTATTCACCGGAATAGGATTATTTCTAACGTCTTAACCGGAGACGCTAAATGCGACGGCCTAGAATGAGTTTGTTGTACTAACGACATTCGTTTTTATTCATCTTTTCAGTCGAATGTTATCGAATGTTCTTTTTGGAAGAAAATCATATCCATTTCGTTGATATATAGTTAAAATGTTGCGGAAAATATAAAAAAATAAAGTAATATTTTGCGTATAGTAAAATAATTATAAATTTTACACCGCAAGTGTTTGGCGAAATGCGGAAATTTTTTATGTATTTATATGAATTAAAATTAAGTCATTTAACGTCAATCAGAAAATAAAAAATTTCTCTACCATATAGAGTGTAGACATCTGAAAGGGGTTAGCGCGTTATAAAAATATTTTTTTAATTGAAAAACGTTCTTACGTTTAGAAAAATGTACACGTTTATGTACCGTTTAATGGACACTACGACTGAAATATGGTTAAATAGCTCGCGAATTTTCGCGATTACGATATATGACAGTTCAATAAAAAAAAGTCTGAAACTTTTCCGACTACAATAGACGAAATTTGAAAAAGACAACACTGTAAAGAGGTATAGCAAAAAAAAACGCGATAAATTTACACGTCTTAGTCCGGATTTAGAATTTCGAAGAAATATACTTTTCTTTAAAAAAATTCAACATAGAAACCGTTTTAACGTTTGGTTAAATTAAGAATATTACGTTATTAAAAAAAGAAAAATACAAATATATTGTACTATTAAGAGATAACTAAAATTTTCTGAAATACGAAAAAGTAAAAAAAAAAATTCGAGCAACTGTACGAGCAGAATTCATCATGGTGAGTTAAAACTTTTTTAAATTCCGGAAAAACTACTCTCGGCAAAATACATCACCGTTCGTAAATTACTGGATAATTTTTGAAAAAATTAATCATACCTCTAAAAGCGCGTACGTAAATCAATTTAATATTTATTTTCTACATAATTTTCTACATAAGTAAAATTATAAAGAAAACAATTTTCCACAGACTTAAAATATATATATATAATATATATATGTATATATATGTATATACACACTCTAAAAAAATCAACGTATTAAATGAAACGCAATTCAGTTTCACATAAACCGTAATGCAATTAGCTTGTTGCATCGATAAAGTAGCGGATCAGTTTAATTCAAACAAGCGAACAAGGATTATTACTGTTGGACGTAGAGAACTGCCTTTCACACTACCCGTTACATTGTGAAATTTTATTTATATATATATATATATATATATATATATATATATATATATATATATATATATATATATATATATATATATATATATAGGATGGTGATACAGTACGAATTTCCCAGATATTTTTATACTGACAATAAAATCATACCTGTCTTTACGGTCGAAGTTAGTAACACGTACTGTAAACTAAAAGAATTAATTGGTATTTTTTAGATTATAAATATTATTTATAAATGATTTTGGACACCGAAACACATCTAAACGCACATGACAGCGCCATATTTACATCCTCGTTATGTATAATATTTGCAACACAATAGACTATCTAAAATACATAAAATGATGTTTAAATATTTAAAAGAAAAAAAATCAATACTCAAATAAAAGAAACTTCACTAAACGCAGACCGACCCTGCACTGTCCAACAGTAAGTTAAACAATAATCAAATACACTGGATAATTATTCCGTCTTATTATCAATAGAGACGATTAACCTTTCACAATTATATTAATTACATAATTAAAAAAACATTCACGGCTATACAAAATATATTACCGACGATCGAAACTTAATTCTGAAAAAGAATAGCCTATAACACATTTCACTACTCTATCCCTACCTCATCAGGAATAATGTTATAATTCCGTAATCAAAAAATTGCAAATAATGCAGAGCGACCGCTCCGTATCGCACAAACATTACCGAAATGCATGAACCATTGAGTCATGCTTATGATTCAAGATGGCTCCTCATTTTACTACAACAAACTGATAACGACAACGACGCTATAAATCATATATATATATATATATATATATATATATATATATACAAGTAAGCGAAAAATAGTAAAACATGTTCCCTAAATTCAAATTGTAACGATTTACGATAACTTTCTCCTCATTAAGTTAATTTGATATTTGTTCTTATTAATTATTAATATTGTAATAAAGATAATCATAATATACAAATGAAAATTAAAATAAATAAATTCTACTCTGTTTTTCCTTATGTACAATAAAATATATAAATAATCCTAATATTATCACGTGGAAGGCAATGGTAAATAACCACGCACAACACAATATGGGCGCTAGTTATAGTAGACTATAAAAACATGCGGGCCTGCTTTGTGTCGTGACAACAAATCGATTACATCCAGTTCTCCCGTGTGTGTGTGTGTGTCTACACTAACGCCATATTATGATTTCCATGTACGTTACTTACACTGTACAACAAAAATATGTATAGGTAAGTAGCCGCCTACTTCGATATGGAGACGGCACTTGATGATGATATATATATATATATATTCTTCTTTCTCGCCATTTCCGCTTACCATTAGTGACCAAACCGTTAAAAAGTTCTCCATTCCCGGCCATATCCGTCAATTTTCTTATTCCATAAATTCCCGTCCAGCGTTTTAGATCATCTTGGCCTGCTACATCTCCGCTTCCTTTGTATTCTTCCCTGCCTGCCTCTAATAATACGTCGTATTATTTTGCGTTTTATAAATAATCGTTACTAATTCACAGGTTCTTCTTGCAAACGTTGCGAGATTTCCTTATTACTTATTTTATCTGTCCAGCTTATTTTCGATATACGTCTATATGTCCACATTTCAAAAGCTGTATTTTTTTTTTAAGCGGTTGCTGCGAATGTACGTATCTCGGTCGCATATAACATTCTTTTCCAGATGTAACATCAGACGTAGTTTTAATTTCATGTTTATATCATGCATTTTAATCTATTTGTCCAAATTTCCTGTTTTCCGTCGTTTCCTATATATTTAAAGAAAGATACTTTATCCATACTTTTCCCGTTTCACAAATATCACTGTCGTGCGTGTTGTCCGGAAATTTGCATGGCGTATATAACACATATTTTGATTTAGTTCAGATTTAGGATAAAATCCGAGCACAGAAAATCGCTTCTGCTGTTACAGTATTTTTAAATTCAAATTAGGTTAGTCCCGTGCGACTTTCTAGTTTATTGCATAGATTGTTTTATGAATAATTCGTAAGAATATCTTCAACCCGTTGCTCATTAGACTTATTAATATTAAAACGATACATTTTTTCACTTTCTTTGGAATCGGTGTATAAGAGATTGTAGCCAGCCTGCAGGGATTTTGACAGTTTCATATATTCTATCGCATAGCGTCCCTAATTTGTTTATTCCCCATTTAGCATTTGAAACACTTTCGATGGAATGTTGCCATCATCCGGAGCTTTACGGTTCTTAGGGATAGCGTTTCCTATATGGGAATTATTTTTATTATTGTTCACATAGTCCCACAGCGTGGACATTATATTTAATTCTTACGCCTGTTATTGTAAACAAATATTGAAATATATTCATTCATTCATTCATTCGTGATATTAAATGCAATTGCTTTTAAATGAATTACTTAATTACGTAGCTAGAAAATTATGATCGATAAATGTATCTTCCATGTAACTTTCAATATACATATATATTTATTTCTGTATTTAAATGATAATTAGAAATAAGTTTATTTGTAAACAAACAACGAAATGACGATTTTTAGAAGAATCTGTCTAAAAGTAAAATAAGAAAAAAATTGTGTATATATATATATATATATATATATATATATATATATATATATATATATATATATATATATATATATAAACACAATACCTACGAATACATGTTTATTTCATAATTTATCTATTTAAATCAATATGTCTACTTATCTATATCTGGGGCTTACACCTTTATAGCCGACTAACATATCTAAATCATATTCAAATAAAGAGGAAAGAACTAGATCCACGTATTAAAAAAATATTCCGATTAATGGGCAGAAATAGCGTGGTGTCTATTGACAACGGCTTATCCATACTGCAATTTTAAGACTTATTAATGGGCAGAAATAGCGTGGTGTCTATTGACAACGGCTTATCCATACTGCAATTTTAAGACTTGTCTGAACATACGGGGTACATCTGTAGGGCTGTGAAAAGTCGACAAATGTGTGCAGACCGCGCAGAATAGAATTCTGCGGTCGATAACTAATGCGTCTTAGCATGCAGCAAACCAGATCATTCACGGTGATCTAAACATTCATTATGTATGCGAGGTCATTGATTGAAAATCATCCAAATACAATTGAATCTGGGCTGTTAGACACGGTCGGCGATATAAGACATTTAAGACATAGTAAAGCCCTGGACCTAATCTTAAGGTTGCTGGTTACCGGGTGTGTACTAGTGGGTCCTCTCGTTATGCTTTCCTCCTAAATACTGAAAAAATGAATGATCTTGTTGGTCAGCTTGCAGTAAATTTTAATAAGATAAAAAAGCTATCTACCCTAATTGATGATATATATATATATAAAATAAAGTCGCCCTAACAATTTAAAAATTTATATAGGAAACGTCGTCCCACGATTATTATTTTTTTTTCACCATTTCCAAATTTGTAACTAGACAGTAATAGCTATCTAACAAATTGTATCTAAGATTCAATCACCTGTATGAAGGACACACCCCTTGGTGAGTCCTCCTATTTGTCAATGGGCTAAATCCGTAATCTTCGTCCTTTTTAGTCTTCTGAGATCTTGCTGCGTGTGTAGTAGTTGAGCCGCCAGCTCGTTTGGATGATGTCGTAGCCGTTGAATGTGTCTATTAGCAATTTTATGTATTTCTTCTTGTACTGGTGCATTTTTCTAAATTTTAATTCTATTTCCCTTTTTTTTTTATCTATATGAGTTTTCCACTATAGCCGGCTGTCTAAGTAAACTCCCAAATATTTAACTTCATCGAGCTTTGGTATTACTTGTTTATCGAGAGATACTCTGTGGCTATGTTGAAGCCGATTGCTGAATGTAATATGTGATGATTTTTCTGGATTTATTTCTATCAGCCATTGTTTGGTCCAGTCACTGAATTTATTTATATAGCTTTGCAATTTGTTAATAGCTACACTTGGATCTTTATCAGATGAGAGTATCATAGTATCATCTGCAAACATGGCTATGTATATATTGTGGATATTCAGTTATAAATTTATGCTGCTTAAAGTTAGGGGTAGCAGCCCAAGCTGCAGTCTGCACTAGGTCTGAAAATGTTTTTATTGTATTTTCAATATTTGTTGGTGTTTTTAATGGGATGTTTAAAATTATTTGCTCTTCAATCACTTGTCTATAACATTCCCAGTTTGTATTTCTCGTATATTTGAATGTTTTTTTTTTTATATATATAGAGGAAGACAAACCAATATAGGGTGTTTTAAAATTATCTTCGTCAGTTTCTTTGCTTTCCCAGTAAGCTAATACTCATTTATAGATCAGTTTGTGGACGCAGAACTGTATCTATAAAAATAAAACCTGAAAGTCCGTAATAGAAATAAGTCTTAATTACACTAGAGAACGTTCTTCTTTTAATTTTCTAAGAATTGCAAAGATTTTTTTGGAAATTAAGTTTAATAATAATTTTGTCGATATATATGTACGAATTTTATAAACGTAATTAATATATATATATATATATATATATATATATATATATATATATATATATATATATATATATATATAAATATAATAAAAATTCACTAAACCAATTAGACGTAACACGTGTACCATTTTAGCTTTCGACTTATAGGAAATGGAATATTATTAACGAACGCCATGATATTAATAAAAATGTAAACGGCGTACGCATACAAACACACACAAATGAATCAATTTCGTTTCGAACACATCTCTAGAATAATCGATTAATTTGTTGATGGAATTTCGATGTCTTTACGTTGAAAATTTTAAATTGAAAATTCGTAACGAAGAATATCTCGTGATAATGATTCATTTTTTTTACCTACATTTGCCGGATGAGAAATTCAATTGCTCTTTCGAATTAACTAATAATAGTTTCGCATTCTGTTCTTTCGATTCTACGTTTGTCCTTTTCTACATGGTGCCAGTTAAGGCATTCTTTTTCTCTTCTACATATTTTATATATATATATATATATATATATATATATATATATATATATATATATATATATATTAACTGCTAAATAAAGTTAGATTTTATTTTTAATTCGTCAACCTTATTCTTACGTCATATGCGTTGGGTTTTTTTCTTTTAAATATATGTACGGTATAAAATAAAATAAATGATTATATCGATGGAAGGGGTACACATTTTTGCGTATATATATATATATATATATATATATATATATATATATATATAATATAAAATATATGTAATATATAATTATAGTTAGGCAGCATCCAGAGATTTGACGATAATCATGTTGCGAGAATAATCACGATATAATAGTAGTTTTGGTAGTTGGTATGTGTTCTCGTCCTTAGCTATATAATAATATTATAAAAGGACATTAAGTAGGAACGTAAAGATACCACCGAGTAACAGTTACTGTTATTATTATTATTATTGTTATTACTACTAGAAGAAAAACAGAAGATAATCGTTAAAAGCAAACCGGTTATCTGAATATCTAATTATGCGAACCAGTTGTGATTTTTCTAGGGTTGTCGTTACATTCCCTTATAACGACGAATTATTTGAATAATTTATATTTATAAAAACCACGTTTTCCGTCTTGTTCTCGCTTAATATTCTTTATTATCGACACTTTGCTACTTCCTACTATTTTAATAATCTATCGTTACCCTAAGCTTTTTCTATTTTTTTTTTCCTATTTCTCGCATCTTTATTCAGCTTTACCACCATATTTCTACTTGTTCCTTTTCTTCGCTAATTTATTCATCATCGCGTCATTTCTCTCTTACTCTGAAATATTCTACCGCGAATTTCCATTTAATCCAGAGTCTAGAGGACGGCGATGATAAGTTTTTTCGGCGAGAATGCATCATTAATAACAGCAACAACGCAATCATTATCACCGCCACTACACACCATCCTCTTCCTACCGTTAATCAGCTATAGGTGTATTTAATAATATACGATATTTTTAGCGTATTAGTTTTTCAAACAGGTGCGCCTCCTATATTATTATCGTTTTCGTCGTCAGCAATTTATTCATATATATATATATACATATAAATATAAGTAAATATATACACGTCCTAGAGAAATCTGTAATTCATTCGATATAAATAGCGTTTGAAAACTCAGAAAGACCAAGTGAAACGAGGCAGATTTTTTTTCCTTATTTATTTATTTACGTATTTATTTAATCGAGACTATTTAAGAAGTCCATTGGCTTCGGGATAAATTTCTCTAATTGGAGAAATCAACGGGTCTTATTCATTTCGGTTCAGATATAGAATAAATAAAATAAGCAAAACGTGCGCTAATAACGCTGATATTCGGAATTTTAATAAGACCAGAAATGATTAGCCACTCCCTAAGGAAAATACGTGTACATACACACTTACACGTGTACAAACACGCATTCAATTGTACACGATCTAATTAATATTTTGTGTATATATATATATATATATATATATATATATATATATATATATATATATATATATATATCGGTTAGAAATATGAATTTTGCCAACTGTTCAATGTCGTAGCTCAATTTTGTAACGCAATTAAATATTAGCCCATTATATATATATATACTAGCTGATCTGGCGAGCTTTGTATCGCCCCAGAATTAATAAATTTATTAACTTAATAGCTGAATTAAATAAAAATACTGATGGAGAATTACGAATTATAAAAAAAAAAAATAAAAATCAAATTTATAAAGAAACTTAAATAATATGTCGCTTAATTTTTGTAGATTTATTAAATTTAATAAAAAAATTATATTTAATTCAGCTAAAAAGTTAATCATTTATTGATTGTTTGGTGATACGAAGTTCACTGGATAAGGGAAGGGTAAATCGTATTATATATAGATATATATATACATATATGTTACCTAACGTCGGTGTATATTCAAAATATATCACATCCCCTTGCTAAAAGTATTGTAGAATTATCAGAAATCGCTCGAAAAATTTTTTAAAATCGAAAATCAAATTTTAAACTCGCGATTTCTCGTTACCGGTTAATTTTGGTAAAATTTATGTTACTACATAAATGATAAATCCCCACGTCTAACGTTAACCCGAAACCTTTATCTATTATAAAGGCCTTAAAAACGGCCCAAAACCTCTCTAAACCCTTTAGCCACAATTTTCTCGATGGGTATTTGGTGTAAAAATACGAGTATAATATCGTTAGACGGGTATTTCAATGTCGCATAACTTTCGTTTAAACTATTTCCCTCGATTTCAAATCGTTCGTGAATTTTAGAAAAAATCGCAAAGTAATTTTTTGAAATTTTTTGTTCTGTTTGAATTTTTTTCGCATTATACGATAGATCTTATAGAGAAACTGCTATTTCAAGAGGCGGAATCGTTTAATAATATTTAGTCGTGCGCTATGCCCTGCCAAAGGTGTTAAGTCGGCAATTTTTAAACATTCGTAGAAATAAACAATTTAAATTGGACCGAATTGTAAATCTAAACCATTCTCCAGTCCACCTGAAGCACACACAAAAAAATCATTCATATCGGTCCAATCGTTTAGGAGGAGTTTAGTGACATACACACGCACAAAAGAATGATATATTTAAATATATATATATATATATAATGAACTATGTGATTTTTTGAAATGTCGGGTGGTAGTAACGTTAGATGATTGTTTGATGGATATCAACAATAGAATAGACGACCTCCCCTTGTAACAATTGAAAATATGCCAATTTAAGAAATATATATATATATAATATTGTAACTTTCATTCTGAATTTTTCTTTCATTATTAATCGTTATTGTTTGTTTGTTTGTTTACTTTTGAAAATATTATACAAGTACAAAATTATGTTTAAATTTCTTAAAGCAAATCGTCAACGATACGATCTTTTTAACTTCTGAAATTAATTAGACGCTACTCAATATAAATCGTTGAAACAAAAATAACGGTTCCCTGTCCTTTACATGTCATCTTGTTTGCTTTCGGCATTTCTTATCGGAACAACATAAAAACTGTCTAATTTCGATGGTAATTCACCGGAATAAATATTTAAAACAACGAACCAAATTAGGTCCTGCCTTATTATCGATTTTTATTTTATTAATCGTAATGGTTATTACGCCGGTTATTTGATATTTTACTTTTTATTACTTTATTACTAACACCACATCATCTGTTGTATCTTGTCTGTGGTGTAGCTCCCCCAGGTATTCGCCGATCCGTCGCTACTGATGCTGAAAGAACGAGACTAGAGGCAGATTATAGACACCCAATATTTGGTCAGAAGGCGGTTACATCACGTCTTAAATCCAGAAGAAGCTTTCTACAGTCGTTAAGACGATTAGACGGACCACCGCTAAAATTTCGCGCACAAAAATGAACAGAAAAAGCGGGGAACGACGGAAGTAGATTGAAAGAAGAACTGAACCCGGTGCGTCCCTTAAGTTGGCATAATGGAAAACCTTCAACCGACTTCGTTCTGGTTGCGCCAGAACCTCGGTGAATTTATTCAAATGAGGCCTGTCTGAAAATGATAAATGCAAGTGTGGGGAAGAGCAATGGACACTTCTTCCGGTGTAACCGGGTGCCTTCAGGCATAACGAAAAAAGATCTATGGAGCACAGAGTTAAATGACGTAGCCATTAAAAATGGTCGATACATGGATTAATATTGTATAAGCTTGACTATCAATAACTATTTTACTCATTATATTTAATTTTAATTTTATACATATTAGTCCTCATGCCTCTCGGACACGATAATAATAACAATCATCATCATATGTTATAGAAACCAAAGTTATGTGTTGAATTTATAACGCTGGCCCATTTCTTACGCAAAAATGGAATATATAAATACAAATATTTATATTCATATGTAAGAAATTTAGTTGAATCTTCTTATCTAGATTTGTAGCAATTAATAATCGTTCGTATTACTTATCAGATTCTTGTGTTTATAGATAACAGAAAATTCTTAATACATTCATCTAGCTCTAGTTAAAAAAAAAAACACTTAGTATTTTTCTAGTTGATTATTTCCAGTTCTTATCGCGTGTTTTCGACAGGTTTTTATTTTTATTATTTTGTCTTCAATCCACAATATAAAAGATGGTATTCGATAAATTCAATTATGGGATCCAGTTTGTGTAATAGAAGCTTTTTATTATCTTTTCGTTAAATACTTTATACATACATACATACATATATATATATATATATACACCTCTATCTTATTAAAGGAGCAATTCTTATATGTATATTATATATATATATATATATATATATATATATATATATATATATATATATAAAATACCTGTCCATCTTGAAAACGGCTCTAATGATTTCGATGAAGTTTTGCACATAACATTTACATTCTGTTATACGAACAATTATTATATGTATTCTCGGCCATTTCGTTAACGTCTCTAACGATTTCGACGAAGTTTTGTACACACGTATAAAAAGTGAAAATGACCGGTATTTTTGGTCCCTGACCCCTCTTCAAGTACTTCCCAGAAAAATTTGGAAATTTCGATACTTTTCCGTCGTCTTTTTCTCTCGATACCTGTCTACAAATATGCATTGAAATTTTCATCTCGATCGCATTAACCGTTCTAAGATTTTATACACTTCGAAATTTGCTTCGTAAGCACATGAGTCGATAAATGTAAGTAAAACTGTTTGTTTCCGGGTACAGTTCGGATTTAAGTTCTCAGATATTCCGGGAATATTATCAAAGAATTATTTTAAAGAAAGGTACTATAGAAAAATTTCAATAGTCATTTAAAAAAAGAATAAAGTTAACCACTGTGCTCCCTTATATTAGTAAAAAAAAAATATATATAACTCGTGGATTTAATAGTATGCGATTCGTATCTAAATATATTTTCGGAAAAACACGATTTTACAAGGAAAAATCTAGTTATCTTGTGTGTGTATATACATATATATATATATATATATATATATATATATATATATATAATGTATATGTGCTTGTTATCTTGTGTTAGGTAGTTATTAATAATCGTGTCTACAAAAATCCGGCCAATCACGAATAAATATTTACACGTTAAATCATCGGGTGTTGTTTGAAGTCGGCTATTACGTTCCGCATTGATAAGCCGAATAATGATAGTTAGGATAGTAATAATAAAGCTAATAATAATAACAAAATGAGCATAGCGTGTAATTAGCATATTATTATTAAAATGACCGCAGGGGGGTTATCATATTGATCGATAATTGCTTATATTCCGAAGTATATTAACGCCTAGTGTAATTATGGTCACTTCGCAACTTACGTTATACGCGTTAAATTTACAACGTCCAGTTTTGTATATTTATGTGAATCCTCTGCCTTTTTTATTTATATATATATATATATATATACATGTGTGTACGCGTGTGTATTTTGTTTACAATGTAACGTTAAAATTAAAAAAACAATTATCCTTGTCTCCACTCTGCCATGATAATGTAAATTGCGAAATAGAAAATATGCTTTTAAAAAGAATAAATACAGAAATTATTATTCGTATTAATTTATAAAACAAAACAATAACATGTGTATAATTCGATAAAATTTACAGACGATGAAGCGTTACTAGCAGAAAGCCTGAAAAAATTGGTAACAATGAACAATAAATTGTACTTAAATATGAAGAATCATGGGGTGGATATAAACATATCCAAAACTAAAGTCATGGTTATACGTAATAAGCAGCAGCAAATAAAAATTATGTTAAACAATGTAAATATAGAACAAGTAACATCTTCAAATATTCGGGGTCAGATAATAAAATATAACCTCGATAGTACATCAGAAATTTGTAAATGAATAGCGATGGGCAAGGCAGCATTTAAAGAAAAATATTCGTTGCTAGCACATCGCTCATTATATCTGGTAAAAAACTTATGAAAACATTTGTCTGGTCAATAACGCTGAATCGGGCAGAAACGTGGATACTCAAGAAAGTATATTGCAGCTGGCTTGAAGCATTTTAAATGTGGTGCTGGCGAAAACTGCAACGAATTAGCTGGGCCGAAAAAGTTACGAATAAAACGGTGCTAGAACGAATAGGAGAGGAAAAAGCGATGCTCAACAGGATACTGAAAACTCGTCTTCGTTGGTTTGGACATGTAATGCGATCCGAATAATAATAGTACTCTCAATATTGCTATGGACGAGAAAAAGACCACGTGGACGTCCTAAAATAACATTTGTGGATACCGGGCTAATGCAGACGGTTTTAAGAAATATGCAGATTTGAAGAAGGCCGCATTTTATGGAGGAATATTATGTTGGGGCGAATCAGCCAATCGGCTGTAACACAACAATAATAATTTTATATATATATATATATACTTTATATACTAAAAAATATAAAAAAAATTTAGAAAATACAATTTAATGAACGTGCTTGTTTCAAGCAAGAAAAGAGAATATTTATTATACTGAAATCAACTTAACAAAAAGTAAGACTAAACAATTGCTATAACCGAACACCATTAATATTACGCATAGAGACCTGGCAAACAGAATGCGTAAGTTTTTTATGCTATATATACATTTATATAAACATACTTATATGGATGTGTATAAGCATACATATACACATATACAATGCATCACAATTCGGTATCATAATTATGCATTTAATTTCAAATTTAACTTCTCAGGGTGAAAATAGTCGTAAAAATCAAAATATAGGTTTCCTTCTACAGATTGCGAGATGTATACATACATACATACATACATATATATATATATATGCAGTGTACATGTATGCGCTTATACATTTCGATTTAATAATTTAAATCGAGATAAACATGAACAAGGAACAAAACACATTTCCAACGGTTACAGTTCCAATTAACGTGCCAATGCTTATGAATTTTTAAGGTAGTTTTAATAAGAATATATAATAAATATACATATATATATATATATATATATATATATATATATATATATATATACACACACATACGCATATGCATATGTATATATATACATAATTAAGATAACTGGCATTAATTTATACGGGTCGTTTCTCATGCGCTTTCGTTATTTTATATTGTTATTGTAATTATTATTAACCGTTCGCGAAATATAATTAGTCCTAATTATCTTTTAAGCAAAACCCCGTAACATGATTTACTTCGTGGCGTAATATATAAAATTTTTCTCCCTATTGCACCTAACAGGCACATTTGGATTTTATACGATAATGAGTAGTACAGGGACAAAAAAAATATATATATATATAATGTTTACAGGCGTTATTTATCATGTTATTATATTAATTAACTAGACTTCTGTTATTCTTATTCGCTGAATAACAGAAAATGCGCTGCTGTATAGTGAATATTATAAAGAATATATTTTTAAAATTCCAGTTATTACATTATATATATATATATATATATATATATATATATATATATATATATATATATATAAGTGACGTCCTAGTCATATATTTCTGTTGTATGTTTGCCGGAGGTAGTATTAATGATAATAATGATTATACTATGCGTGAAAAATAATGAGGAAGTTCTATATTTTTTTGTGTGCATCTAATATATATAGTAGATGTGTTGTCCATAAGTTGATAAATTTTGATATGTTTTCCAAAATGATAATAATATTTATTATTATTATTTTCATTTGTTCTTGTTTAATGTCGGTATTTCTACTCTAGGCTGCATCATGCCGAACTTTAGTATTTTTCATTACAAACATTTCCATCAGGAGGACTTTTTAATTTTTATTATATATATATATATATATATATATATATATATATATATATATATATATATATATATATATAACAAAATAAGAATGATACGTAAAAAAAGAAAAAATTTAGACGCCCCTACAATTATTACATGTTTAACAATCAAAAAATTTATCCGCATCCTTTTCTCGGTGATAAATCTTGAAAATAAAAATATTCTTTATACAGTGTGACGTAATATATTTTATAAATGCGTAGGACTAGTTCGGCGGGCTACATAATCCTCAGGACAGAATGATGAACATTAAAACTAACTACAAACAAAAGTTCACGATGTAAACAAAAAGAATCTGTCTAAATTCCTAGTATATTCATTTGTTAACCAGTTGGGGAGAACGATTTGACAGGGCTTCGTTCTTTTTGTAGAATTTCGATACAATCAATGACATGATTGTTTGTGAAAGATTTGAAAATCAGTAATATAGTATATCAAAGGGGAGAAAAATGGAGGATTTGTTTTTTCATCATCAGGTTGTATGTTCTTTAAATCCGACATTAAAATTATACTTTTCGGGTTTTCTCCTATGTATTACAGTCGTTACCAAATATGTTTATATGCGTCATCTATTATAAAATTATATTCTTAACGCTAACTTTTATATTAAGTAAACTATTAGATGAAAATAATTTGTATTATAAGTTTATTCGGAACATTACAAAATAGAAAATTAAGCGTAATGCTTCCCATCCGTATAATCGCCCGTAATTTTTAAGACAGTCCGGCGGAAAAAGTATTTTATGTAACTAGCGCTATCTATATACGACGAATTCAACTACATTTATCAAATAAGCAGTTTTGAACTACAATCAGCGGAAAAACAAAATTCGGTAAACTTCACGCTATTCGTTTCGACTCGGTTACGCATACGATAACGTGTAATGTACGTTTATTTATTTATACGAACAAAAAAGGATGACCAACGTCAAATAATTTCTCCGAAGAATCTCAAATGATGCTTAGCCGAAGAATTCTTTATAAAAACAGTAAGAATTTCAGTTTGTAATCATTCAAAATGAACGTTGATGTATTGGAGAGTAGTGATTTTATGAATTAACGGAACAAAATAAAATCGAAGTTAATCAATAAACATTTTTTTATTACATCAGCGAAGCTTTTCGACTATAAAGTCATTATCAAGCTATTGCCAAAAACGTTACAATTTTTTTGGCAATAGCTTGATAATGACTTTATAGTCGAAAAGCTTCGCTGATATAATAAAATTTTTTTTATTGATTAACTTCGATTTTATTTGGTTTCGTTAACTCCAAATGAACACGTGAAAATATGCAAACTGTTCTTTAAGCGATATATTACTTGGAAAAGAGTTTTACGAATTTCATCGTAATCATACGCGAGACATTCCGTTTAATACCTTACGGTCTGAAATTATTAAATACGATTAATAAAGTATACTATTCGCGATTATTAGGCGATTCCAAGCTTCTGCACGATTTACATTTCGACCTTGAATTTTATTTACGCGATTTTTTCCATATAATTTCCGTTTATTATTATTATTACCACCACCATCACTATTATAGTTAATTATTATTATCATAATTATTACCACGTAAACAAATTAATTCTTTCTCCCCCACGCTGTAATTTTTGATGGGAGTCCATTTTTTATTTTTTGCGTTTTAGCAGACACCTAAATTGCGGTATTAAAATATAACGTAACCGCGTGATAATATTTCAATTATATAAAGAATTTTTGAAGTTTTTCCACTTTATATATTTTTACACACATGCTTATATATTATATTAATAATCGTAACTGATGTCTAGATTAATAAGCTATAGCCTTCTACGAACAGTGCTATTTTTGTTTACCGTCTGTTCGTTTTGTTGCATACAAATACGCAGCTATCGATATTACACTACTAACGCGTAGAAATCGACTTTTAATTTATTATATTTAGATATATATATTAACCGTTGTAATACTAATCGACCTGATAAATTTTCTGTTTCGATGACAGGACGAGTAGCGGTGGGATCTGCGCTACATCTACAGCAGCCGCATTATTGACGAGTTCGTTAAAAGTTCCGACAGGTAATAATAGCGGCAACGCGGCTGCCAGTTTAGAAATCGGACCGACTCAATTGAGTGATCTAGGAATTTTTTTACCTAATACCTCATCGGGCCCCGTCGGTCATATTAAACGGGAACCGGAAGATCTTAGTCATCCGCAACATCGCGGAGGAAATAACGGCGGTGGCAACAACAATAACGGAACTAAAAATAGCATCGAACAACAGAATAAAGGCTCGGCTCAGCAGCAGCAACAACAACAGCAGCCGGGTAGGACGAAAGTGGTATTAGTAGCGCCCGGCAGTAGTTCGTCGGAAATTGTCGTGGATGTAATCAATAGCGCTAGCGGCAATACACCTCCGATCAAAGAAGAATACATTCATTCGCCGACGGGCGGCGCAAATAACGCGGCCAGATCCATCAACGGCGGGCCTAACTCCGCTACCGGACCTATCGAACTGATCGCTACGCCGGACGGACTAAAACCGGCCTCCATGTATAGCGCTCACGTTTTTGCAACGGCCGCCGCCGCTGCTCAAGGTCATCCGGGAGCCGGATCACCATCGCCGAATGCTTACGCCGAACATACGTCGCAAGGTTATTCGTCCGCGTTAACCGGTTATATTACAACGCCGACGACCGGCCGTACGACCGCTTTCGCCGATCCGTACTACCGCGAATATTTCGGCGGTACCGATCCGCAAAGTCCGTACGGTACTACGCAAGTTAGACAATTAGCTACTACGTACGCCGATAATACCGGCGCTAGCGACAACGTCGTAGTCGGTAGTTCTTTCGTGGAAAGATACGTTAGACAAAGCGCTTATCACAACAGTAAGAGCGTCATAGCCGCCGCTGGAGGTCTAACCGTCGATTTACCATCACCGGACAGCGGAATTGGCACCGATACTATAACGCCCAGAGATCAGGCTACTATACAACAGGTACGTTTTAATTCGCTTCTTTTCTTCGCCAACATTTATTATCGCTCGGTTGTCATTTAAAATTTGTATTAAAATTAACCAAACCGGCAAGATCAATTTATAAATAATATAATTAAAAATTACAAATTTTGCTAGCTTCAGATATCTGTTATGCTACAAGCGACATTCGTATTTATTTTTAAGGTTTTTCTTAACTATATATTTCCTTAATCTATGTGAAAATATGCGGAAGATTTAATTTGTTACGTAGAAATACCTCGCTAACAGAAACATCGAAGAAACCAGAAATGAAGTAATCCTAATTCCGTCCAAAGAAAAAAATTATCCATAAAAGAAAATCATTTTTTTTTCTTTTTGTAATAAAATAATTCACCTTTCTGTCGGAGTATTCCAGCCTGCCACACTGATTTCTGCAACCTATATTACAACGGTGTATAGATTGTATTAAACGTGCTCAATGTAGAACGGTAGGTGCATAACCGTGTCTGTTTAATAGCTGTAGTATTATAGAAATAAATATCTACTCCGACCGCCATTTTTAATTGCGTATACGAGAATTTTGATTACGAACAAAAAAGTCTTTAACTAACGGCTATCCATTCGATAACTTAAAAAATATGTACGCCGACTTGGTGGAAAAGTATAAAGCTAGAAGGTAATGACAAATCACCCTTGTTTGGACTTGCTTAAGATACGTCGCAAATTTCCCGATTGACAGCTACAAATGCCTCTTAACAACTTTATAATTAACGAGACTTTACATATATAAATATATTCGCGGAAATAACGGTCGACCTTTCATTTGTTAATCATTCATACACACACACATATATATATATATATATATATATGTATATATATATATATATAACTTAAGTATAATCCGCCTCCATAAAATTAATATATTGCGCAACAAATAGTGCATTTAATAAAATTCACGTAAAATAATAAATTCTTTTGCATTTACTCGGGTCATTTGTGTACACTTCAAGTATACTAGTTTAGGCTCATCATACATTCGCACGCGTGACTTTATTCTATTTCTTAAGGTTCGATTTATTCCCTCTTATAATAATAATAATAATAATAATAATAATAATAGTAACTACTTTACTCGATTTTCCCTTCTGCGGTAAATTTAACTTATTTTGTACATTTTGGTTACGCTAAAGTCTCACCTAATGTTATTTTTTCGAAATACTTCCATATTTGTACATCATTTATATTATTATTTATTCATTTCTAAAATTTACGTGTTACGAACGGCTACTAGCGGCTAGGAGCACGGATAAATATGAATTAGGTCACTACGTTTTTTTATATTAAATTGTACAAATTGTAATGATGAAGAATTGTGATTATTTTGAATGAGGAGTTAGAATCATCAATAAATAGTAGAGTTTATGGAAACTTTGGCGAGGATCTAATATAATTATATCGGGGACATTCTGTACTAACAGAAATATTAATTTTACATGTATTACATATTGCAGTCGGTTTGCAAAAGGTGTTCATGCATTAGTTAACTACGACCGAGTTGCTGATGACTATTTCATCTCGATGTCGACTGAAGAGCTGAGGTAGTTTATTTGTGACTGGAACAGCTATCCACCACCGTTGATTCCACAAAGTTGAGAAGGTTTTCTTCAAGTAGCTGGAGAAATCTGTAGCGGGTGTTGGAATGCCAGGAACAGAACGGATTACAGCCTTCTTTGACTGCCCTATCGGCCGGTTCATTTCCAGGAATTTCTGAGTGAACGTGAATTCAGAGGAACGTTATTTAGCGATATTCTTGAAGTTCGACTATTTCTTTAGCCGTAGTGTGTGTTGCTTCTCATTGTGACAGTCGGATGTGCCTTTTAGTACCGCTGCCGAATCTGAGCAAATTATGGTTGATATTATCCTAATCTGTGATATACTGGACTGTTAGGAAAATTGTCTGGAGCTCAGCGGACAGAATTGAGAATGTCACAGGTAGTGTATATCGAGTTACAACTGAGTCACCTTTTACCACTGAACACACGACGAATGCATTACCGATACATCAGTGAAAAAAGATCGATTAGTCGTAGGCGTATGAGAAGATATCTTCCGTTTAGCTTCGACAGAAACAAGACTTCCATTTTTGACATGATTAAGCAGGTTCGCATCCGATGTGGTGAAATTTGTATTAGCAATTGTCAGTATTCGCTGGTAATGTGAAAATATTTTTTCCGCCGATTGAAGTATAGTTCGCAAAGTAAATGGAATGTTGCACGCAGAAGCAATATTTTTGTAGCAGCGCACTCAGCATGGAAGTACGCCAATAGGAATATTTGCCGAATATCTATAGGATACTTGGACGCTTCTACATTTAGACTCAACGGTGCGAAATGCCCCTATTATTAGCCGAACAGCTATGTTGTTGATAGCTTTTACAAGTTGAAGATATGCATGGTCGGCTGTAGAGTATATTGGCGATTTAGAGTGTAGGATAGCACGGTGAATTCGTAGTAATAATGTACGATTTGTTCGATGCGTGAGCCAGTTTCCTTAATAAGTTTAGCTTTTTTGGAAGCACGATTGTTTCAATTTCTTCATTTCAGGGTCGTTTATCTTCTTAATCTTAATTTTCTTTCCGAATAATCGTTCATTTTTTCGTCGGATACTAGTTCAGAGTTCAGGTTTTTATAATGTTAAATTTTCTAAGTTTTTGTTTTCCATATTTTGTTCTAACTATCCTCCGCGTAAATATCGTATTGTAGGCGTCTTTGCGGATTTTTACATCGGTTTAAATCGATAATTTGGATTTAAATTATTTTCGAATACAACATGAATCGAATAAACGCTTTCCGATCACATGGTTAATTAACCAGACACGAAGTGAACGATTTTAAAAGCGCAACTTTTTTTTTTATTAATAATTTGAAAAAATTTTAAAGGTTTTAATTTGAGACGCCAATTAATAGGAGAAAACGTTTCTAAACGAATGAAGTAATCTAATAACGAATTAAATCGTAGTCAATTCGGAAGTAATTCAAATTTAACGAAATTTAAGTCAATAATTTATAATAATTTTTTGATTTATTATTATATTATCGGAAAATTATTCGGGCGTGGCGCGTAATTGTAATTTAAAATTCTGCGATGTTTTTCCAATGATGACGGTAACATATGCGTAAACATTTAAACGAGATAACAGTTATAAACGACAAAAAATGAAGTAGATAAAAATCATTAAAAATGACCGCGTAACTTGTCGGTTATTAAGCCGCTATCGAATAGACGCGAGGAAATAAAATATATGCAATTTATAAAAAATATTTTCGTATCCGATCTAAATAACTAGAATAATAAAAACATTTTTAGGAAAAACAATCAATTTTCCGGATTTAAAATCGACATTATTAACCGACAAATGTATGTAGATATGTATGTATAGAAAACGTACACAAACAGCCATACTAAGACTTAAAGATTCATTCCAGCCGAGAAAAATTAGCCAATTTAAGCGGTCTTATCAATAGAGCAAAAATAATTTTAACAGATAATGATCAAGTAAATAAAGGAAAAATAAAACGGAATAAAACAAATAGCGATCAATAATAAATATAATCGAATATTATTTAAGTTCGATAAATCCTGTAGAGAGCGCTGTATATGTAAAATAATAAAAATATTTAACAAATACCACCTAGATATAGCAATAAGAAATAATAACGTATTATTCGAATCAATTAGCATCAACGTAATAAAAGATAGAAATATATTTTAAAAATTCGGGCGTATATAAATTAGATTCTAATCAATGTGAAAAAGAATACATAAGAGAAACAGTCAGACATTTCGTAATAAGATTTAAACAACATTTAAATTCACGTACGAACAATGACGAAAAATCATTATTCGGAGAACATTGTAAAGAATTAAAACGCAAAATTCGTGATACTAACCGAAATTACAAAAATTTTACACTAGAAAAAATGCAAATAATAAAAGAAAGAGATAAAAATAACGTATTAAATTCAACGATAAATTTCGAATTAATTTTAAGTAGCATATTATAAATTTAATCAATTTTTATATTAAACCGAACGTTTTTATTTTTCTGACTATTTAATGTAATTGTTTACGTACGAATTTTATATTGCTAATTTGTTGATCGCGTTCTTATGTTCGCTATCAGATTTATTATAAATAACATTTTTTTTTTCACATTGCTATTTTTCGTAATATCGTACATATCCAAATTAAATATTTTCTTACATTTCTTGTTTTTTATCCTTTCATATTTTTTCATCGATTATATATATTATATTTTATATTCTATTTGATAATGGTTTAATAGACGAACAGCTGTGGGTTTTATTTTAATATGTTAAAATTTAGAGTTTTTTAATAATCACTACATTCCGCATCGTTCGAGATAGCAATTTTTTATACAGAATGCGCTTATTCGGCTAATTATTATTGTTAATATATAAAAAAAAGGTTAACACCTTCTTACCCGTATTCTTCGTGTGTATTGTTTTCGTAGAATTTCGAATATGAAATGTGTCAAACACCGCTTCTGAGCGAGCCATCGTCAGCACCGACCGGTAGGACGTCTGTAGGTTCCGCTAGCCATTCACCGGGCATGGTTACCGGGGCCACGGTTAGATCTCGACCATGGCACGATTTCGGACGTCAAAACGATGCCGACAAAATTCAAATAGCTAAAGTGTAAGTAAACAAAAGTACACATTATAAGAATCAGACGAAATTCGCTAATATGTAAAATTAGGTAATAATTTCGCCCTATTAATATAAATCGCGTAAAATGCCCTTCGCCCCCCCACTCGGCCACTACTTCTGTCTATAAGAAAGTTTGTATATATATATATATATATATATATATATATATATATATATATATATATATATATATATATATGAGATATACCGAACTGTTTAAAAAAGAAAGCATATGAACAGTGCATCCTCCCAGTGCTCACATACGGAGCGGAAATGTGGTGCCTGAGAAAATATGTTGTTAGGAAACTGACCGTGACGCAGAAAGCCCATGAGAGAATAATGCTGGGTATCAAGAGGCTGGATCGAAAACGCAATACGTTGATAAGGCAGCAAACCAAGCTGGTGGATGTAATACAACGCGTAGCTAAATTAAAATGGAACTGGGCTGGTCATGTCGCTAGAAGGACGGACGATAGGTGGACCAAAAGAATAACGCAATGGACACCGAGAAAAGGTCACAGAATCCGCGGTCGCCCGTGTACGCGATGGCAAGACGACATTCAAAAATCAGTCGGAGTTAAATGGATGAACTCTGCTTGGGACCGAGTACAATAGAAAAGGAAGGGGAACGCTTACATCCGGCGGTGGATAGAAATAAGCGAATCGTGATCGTGATATATATATAACTTTAAAATTAAACATTATTATTGGAATTTAAAAGAAATTGAAGAAGAGAACATTTTAACAATTCTGCCATATTTTTTCGTGTATTACATTTTTATTAATATTTTCTTTTGTTCTGATTTTATTTCATTTCTATACTTTTTAATTTAACATAATGAATAACACCATCGGCATGAATCGGAATTAGGCTGAATATAAAATCACGTTCACGCGAAATTTAAGCCCGAAATTATTCCCGTAAAAGAGCGAACATTTTTTGTAATATTTTTTTTATTTACTTATTTTGTTCGCGATATATTTTCTACCATTATTAAAATTAAGATTTTCTTCTGGTTATCCTCAATGGATGTTGGCGATTATCTCTGTGGCTTCCAATCTGTTGGCTAAATAAGGTTTCTGTCTTGTCCAACCATGTTTTTCTTCTCCTTCCTTTTTGCCGTTTTCCAGTGATGTTTCCTTCAATTATCAATTGTAACATTTCATATCTGTTGTTCCTCAAGATGTACTCGAAGTAAGCTATTTTTCTATTCTTAATAGTTCTTTCTAACTCTAATCGTTTATATAGTCATTTTAGTATTTCCGCATTTGATACTTTATCCGTCCATGGAATCTTTAGCATCTGACGGTATAGCCACATCTCAAATTTAGCAATGATTTTCCATTCTCTTTTCTTGCCTTCTAGAAAATCGTTATTTTTTCGTTGTACTTTTTTTCTATTCCGTTACTTTCGCGAAAACTTTACACTTATACAATTTTATCTTTTACTTTTTTTATCTATTTATTTTTTTATTTTTTGATCGTGCCGTGTACTGTTACAAACGGGATATTATAAATATGAAGATAGTTCGTTGAGAATAGGGAAAAAGTATGTTCATGTTTAGATAAAAGTACTTGTAAGTGGATCGGTTTTTAGATAAGATATAAGAGCGAGTTAAACAAGTATGGCATGTCACCGGACACGAAACATCACTTCATGCGGTTTTGTGGATGAATACGCTGAATAGGCAAGGCTCAGGCGACTGGAATTTTCTTTCAGCTGTTTGATCGAATACAGCGAATCTGCGACAACGACACTTTCATGCTCATTTTTAGAAGATTCAATTAGTATCGCCTGCAGAATTGCAAAGAGTTCGCGTGACTTTGAAGGATAGGACACTATAGTACGACGGAAGTGGATAATGAACTATATCATGATTATATGCGATAGCACAGTCACAACGATTTTGATTTTTTAATACATCTCTATAGTTACATTGAAAAGGTGTTCTATCGCGAAAGGAATTCATCGTAATATACCGTTAAGATGTGTTGTGATTTTCAGAGGGAGTTGTGAGATGTTTGGTTTTTCGATATATTCGAGAATTTTCAATTCTGCCAATTTGTAACATTTTGTCTTTGTATAGCGTGTGAAATTTTAGCCGCGTACCGTTCACGCGTTATAATTGGTTTCTTTCGCCATTAATACACGCTATCTATACTTTTCCCGTTGTTTTCCCTACTTTTATTTTATTTTTTTATTTATTTATTTTTTTTATCGGCTTTAACACAGCTATGAGTTTATCAAGCCGAAAGTATAAAGTTATTTATATGGAATTATATAGATTACATTGTTTGAGGAATAGAAAGAGATCGTTTAAATGAGTGCTATTATTACACAGTAGTTGGGATAGATTAGCGGATAGGTTAAACTTTTGACGGAATCCGGATAAATGATTGCAACTTGTTAGGAAAGGCCGAAGAGTGAATTGAGGAGTGTTACAGAAAGGACAGGAAGAGGGTGGTACGTTATTGAATAGGTGTGAATGGGTTACACGTATATGACCAAGTCTTAATCTAGTTAAAACTATTTCTTCTTTTCGAAATTTTCGATCGGATGACTTCCATTCTTCTATCTTTCCTTTTATATTTCTGAGGTGGTTTGTGGATGAGGTCGACACCCGTTCGGAATTCCACAGTGTTGTAATTTTCTTCTTATGACTAGTCTTTAGATCATCTGCTGTTAATATGATTTCGGCATGTGGATCTGAAAGTAGGGAGATTGAGTTTTTTGCTAACTTATCAGCAATTTCGTTGCCTTTTATACCTTTATGGCTCAGGATCCGTATGAACTGGATATCTATTCCGGCGGATTGTAATTGTGATAAGGTTTTTGATGGATTCTTTGTACAATTGGGTTGCTGTTGAATATGCTTCGAATGTTTGAGAGTGCATTAATCGAATTTGTTAATATGATGAATTGATGAGCTGCGCGCGATTTCATTATCTCCTGTAATGCTAGGTATATACAGCTCAGCAGTTGAAATTGAGCTTTCTGGTGATAGTTTTTCGGCTTTGCTTATTGGGTGTCTGAAATGAAGAAAGCCACTCCGGTCGCTGATACTGTTTTTGATCCATCCGTGAAACAGTGTATGCTGTTCGGGAAATGCTCCAAAATTTTGTTCAATCTTGACTGAAAGTCTACGGTGCCCACGGAATTTTTTGTTGGCACCGAAAGTTCAATGATTTGAATTGGGGGTATTTTCCATGGTGCAGGACGTACGGAATTATGATGGAGCGAGCGGTATGTTTTCGAAGTATAAGGGGTTTGGGTATTTTCTTCAAATTTCAATGCGATGTGCTGATCGCTTTTATTATTCAATTTGAATTTCCTCTAGTCGTTAAATAGGAGATTATCTGATGGTAAGTTTGATATAGCCGCAGCGGCGACAAGGAGATTTGCTGTTTGTATCATTCTTCGAAATTTGAGAGGCGATTCGTTAGCTTCTACGCAGAGACTTATCGTGGGTGTGGTTCTGAATGCTCCTGTTGCTAATCTTATTCCTTGGTGATGGATGCTATCTAGTTTTTTCAGTGTTGATATGTTTGCTAAATTATAAAGCTGTGCACCATATTCCAGTTTTGCACGAATGAAGGACCGATATAATAATGTTCTTCTACTATAACCTATTTCGGTATGGTTGAGCATCTTGAGGATTCCTAGAGCGCGGATGCATTTCAAGCGTATGTATGTTATATGATATCTTTCCATGATAGATTTTTATCCAGCACGATTCCTAAAAATTTCACTGTTTGTACCTCTGGAATTGGTTTTGCCTGCAGTGTCAGAACCATATTTTGTTGATTGCTATTGGTATTTGAAAAAATTATGTAATTTGTCTTCTCGGCGGATATTATAAATCCACGATCATGGCACCAGGTGTTGATGTTGTTTAATAAGTTGGCTGTATTATTTGTTTAGCGATTTCAAACGACGATGCTTGAAGAGGCACGTTGATATCGTCAGCGAACTTTCCGATAGAAATTGGTTTCTTGGCAATCATTACGATATCGTTTATTTTCCCTACTTTGAATATCGTTTTTACTAAAATTATTCATTCAAATCCTATTTTGTCTATAATTGGATTAATCGCAATTACGTATATGGTAAATTCTTATTGCGCACACGTCTGTTATATCATGTTCATTTTGTCAAATAAAAAACTGCATTCATCTCGTGTTTGACAGCTTTTATCGATTATTCCGTGTTAAATGTATCGGTACGGTTTGACATTTTTTTGCTTTTACTTCAGAAGGCAAATAATAATTTTTCTATTTTTTTTTTCTAACGGTTAAGAATTCGGAAATTTTATTACGTGTCTGTTTACTAAGAAATTATACCCGGGTTGAGTAAATTTTCTGCTCCTTGCACGCGGTGCAGTACGAAATCCAAGTATTATGTGTAACGTTAATTTGAGCAACTTAACTCTTTTACATACATACATGCATATATATTGCATTATCAAGGTGTGCAGAGTATATTGTCAACATCCCGTTCTTTTAATAAATTGCGGAAAAACCAGTCGTATTAATTTTCTAGATAAAATGTTGGTAATTTACGCATTTGGTCGTTTTAAATTTTCTTTCTTCTCGATAGCGATGCTGTATGAGCGAGCTGAATCCCCCCCTCTTATTATTACCATTAATTATTACTATTACTGTCCACCACCGAATTTAGTGGGTATTATAAAACGACTGCGAAACGCTATACAAATTAATTAACATCGTTAATACCGCCGCTAAGTTTTATGATTATCATCGTGACTATTAATCGGAATCAGGAAATGATGTATTAAGATTAGATACATACAATCTGGATAATTGCAATATTATCGTAATAATAGTCATATGTAATAAACTATGAACACGTTTTCTAGTATATTGTAAATTTTTATTCGACTGCGAAGACAATTTTTAATAAAATTTTATTTATTTATTTCTGAAATTTGCGTGCCATGAACAGGCTACTAATGGCTAGAGGCACGGATGAATATAAATTAGGATTTAATAAAAATTACTCGTAGGCGGTAGGGAAAAATTTCGGCGTACTTTCAACGTTGAATAATTATCGATAAAACTACTTATCTCACTTGTATGGTGTAACACGAATAATAATGAACATATAGTCTGTATTCAGTGCGAACTTTAGAAAAAAAATAATAATTAAAGCGAACACGTACATATAATATATAAATATATATATGTGCACATAAGTATGTATATGTATATTTATATATACATATATGTGTGCGTTAAAACTAGGAATATAGTGATTTTTTAAAATTACAAAATAAACAATAGAAAATTAGTTCAAATCAGTAAATTTGTATTAAAGAATACGAAGTTCTTCGGTTATTAAATCATTTTCAAGTGTGTATAAATAAAAATAAATCAAATAATAATAATGACGAATAAGAAAAAACTCAAATCCAAGAAAATACTCAATTTAGATGTACAAAATAAAACAAAAAAAAAACCGAAAAAAGTAACCTCGAAATAACAGATTTGATTATAAATTAACCTGACGGTGAATGTAGTAAACAACACAATCAACCAATAATCAAAATACATAAAAAATCTATACGTAATACACTCACTAGACAAAAAAATCCAAACTTTATGTGTCTAATATATATATAAAAAAAAAACAAGCATTAAATTTATAATATTTATATACTTCTTAAAACTGATTCCTCATGAAAAGTTGCATTAAATCGAATAAATAATTATTAGCACTTTCATTATTATTATTATGATTATTTTGTATGTAAAATTTCGGTTAATATAATTTAGTTCGTTTTAATTCTTTACCATGTTTTCCGAATAACTCATCATCGCGTTTACATGAATTTAAATGTTCTTCAAATCTTATTTTGTCTGCCTGTTTATCCTATGTATTCTTTTTCACGTCGATTGCATTTTAATTTATATACCTCCGAATTTTTTAGTAATCATCTACGTTGTTGTTACTAGTTGATTTCAATTTTAACATTACGTTCCTTTGTAACGTTGAACATCTGAATTAAGTATTTTCTTAAATTTTATGTTTATTTTCATTTATGTACTCTTGAAAACGGCTTAATAGCCGAAAATTTTCGGGTCTTATAATAGAAATATATCGATTTTAACCACCTTTTTAATTGTTTATATATATATATATATATTTATATACATTTCTTCCGCACAACGGGCGTAGCGCGTTGAGTACGGCGGCTTTCCGTCTAATCACCAAAGTTAAGCAACGGTACTTGTATGGGTGACCGCCGGCTCAGTGTGTTGTTGTGTCTTGTTGGTATCTCCCAATTTATCTGACTCGCACGAGAGATTAGGCTATTTTCTCCCAAATTTATTGATTGGGAAGACCTACGTCCAGCAGTGGACCGATATAGGTTTAAAAAAAAAGCAACTATATATATATATAAATATACATATATATATATATATATATATATATATATATATATATATATATATATATATATATATATACAAAAAGATATATTTAGTTTGGTAAATTGCTGGCAAAAGTACTTATTTAGATAAATGTACTTTTTTTTTTCAAAACTTATGTCATATTATCGTAAATTTTAGAAATCTGTGGTCTCAATTTTGATTACACAGTTAGTTGCATTGATTATCTTTTCCTATAAATTCTCAACTTCTTGCGCAATATTTGCTCAATCGTCTGAAAATATTATAATAAATTTCATTATTATCATCTCATAATTTCGATGTGTGTATGTATGTATGTATACGTAGGTAGCTATGGGATATCATACTAACCGTAGCTAGAAGTTTCATCAGTCGGTGTTTAAATTTAAATTCGTAAGCAACTTAACCCTTTCAGTCACAGTGCCTATTATACGGCACATAAACTTTTAATGATAAAAAGTTATCTGTTTTTATAATAATGGAAATTTTCTTGACATAGATTGTTTCAATTTTAAAGATGTTTATTATATAGTACATTAAAAATTATCTAGTTATTTAAAAAGCAGTATTATAATACACAAAATATTATTCATCAAAATGTGTACTATTCTGTAAAAAAAAAATGAAAATACGTGACTGAAAGGGTTAAATTATTTATCGTTCTCCCATTGGATTAAATAATACAAATATGTTCTCTTATCGAATAACTATAGTACCAATTTTAAAAAATTCTCGAAAAAAATTTCTGTTTTTTTTTTTAACGATGTGTCAGAGAATATTATGAATTTAAGTTTTTTATAATAATTTTGTATAATGTACTCTCTCTTTATCTATATATATATATATAATATAAAAATAATGTTATTTTCTCTATATCGTTTATATCTCGCTTCAATGTCATGTCCTTATTCTTAACATCCGGAATATTTTTCTTTTACATCTAATTTACTATATGAGGACAAAATTGCATCCGTCTTTGCAATAATCATTCCTAAATAGTTAAACCGGTTCACGTTTGTCACAATTTTATCCCTTATTTTCGAAACTTGGTTTGTATTTTATTACTTCAGGTTTTTTTCGCATTTAATACCTCTATTTTACTGCTGTTTTATTTGGCCCCTTTAACAATTGTCGCCATTTATGAAATTCCCCTAGTGAAATTTTATCTTGGATTCGAATTCTGCCTCAAATTTACAACCCCTAGGTGTTGAGTAGGTAAATAATAATTTTGACGGACATTTTTCATTATATCGTATCGTTCGGTTGAATATTTACCGCGACTATTTGCACATTCTTCGGTCGGTTTCCAGTGTAACCTCTTCGTCGATTATGACGTGTCTAATGGTTTTCAGTTATATCGAAAACCTCTCCTAGTCAATGAAAAATCGTGTGTCTATTTTAACGTTCTAAGCTCTTTGAATGGTTAGCTGGAGAAGAGCTATAGTATTTTTTGTACCTCTGTTTGCTTATATACAAAAGTGATAACCCCGTACCCCGTAATCGTTCTTAACTAATCAGCTAAAAACCTTCAAACATCGTAGACAACGTTTGATATTATTGGCTTTTGTATTAATTACTAACAAATTCGGAAATCGTTATGTAACTTATTTCGACATCATTAAAATGTGAAATTTTATATATATATATTGTTCTGTACGTTCAAGAATTTTTAGTACGGTAGATTATTCGGAAATATAATACAATTAATTTAGTTACGAAACGCTGTATAATATAATGAGAAACGCAATTAAAAAATAACTGACGCCAAAACCGATTTGTAAAATTCGATAAGTGTAAAAAAAAAACAGAAAAAGAAATATGCCTGTCTGGAACAAATAGGTCAAATCAAATCAGCCAATCACGATATAAATTCTGGTCAATTATGGCCCGAAGCAGATTCTTCCCTGTCTGGAGAAATTTCAACTGAAACATAGCGTAACAGTTGTATTATAATAGGAACAGAAGCATAATAATAATAATAATAATAATAATAATAATGATAATAATAGTAATAGTCTCCGAAGTATACGATAGAAGGAGCAAAAGGTAACTAGAAATTTCCAGACGTCTGCTTCGTGAGCTTATTCTTTTAGTATATTTTTTCCCCCATGTGATTTTTATATATATATATAT